>JAODTR010009024.1:43582-55745 GCA_025399935.1 Amblyopsis rosae | reverse complement strand
GGGAACGTCTCGGGATCCCCCAGTCAGAGCTTGCTGATGTTGCTCGGGAAAGGGAAGTTTGGGGTCCCTTGCTGAAGTTGCTGCCCCCGCGACCCGACTCCGGATAAGCGGATGAAGATGGATGGATGGATGGATGAAATCATCCTAAGATCAAAGATCCCACTTGTTAGGCATGTCGGCTAACTTAAACTAATGCTAGCGGCACTTTGTCAGGAACAGCTGTGAATCCACGCCAGTAGTGTCTGTTGCATAAAATGCAGTTTTGTATGAATCTCCCCCACACTTCAGTCATGATCGCAAATGTGTCCGTGGTGTACCCGCATCACACAGTCTCCTCCTTATCATAAGCAGAAAGGAAATGCAGGATCTCCCGAAATCGGTTACTCGACAGCGTTGAGATGAGAAATGTATTAAACCATTGCTTGAACCAGAAACTTTCCATCTCACTGTTATTTCCCCAGTATACAACCATCACATAGAAGCGCATTCAACTCGTGACAAGTATCACATCCAAAGATGCTACACGCTGTGCGCGCTTCAGCCAGTGTACACTTGCTGACTGCAACATCAGAGACATAAAAGCTGTTTCTTCAAATGTTACGCACTGTGTGTGGTGTGTGGCCAGCTGAGCCTGTGAGAATCTGTTATGAATGATGTAGATTTTGATCACACACCTGTGTACCATCGCATAGCAATATATAATGTGTAGAAGGTGGCTGTGCAAAAATAATAAACCTGGCGAAAATAAATGCATTTTGATAACGGGTCAATTTGACCCGTTGTGGCAGTTCTAGGTATAAATGCCTTTGTTTTTAATCTGTATTTATCGTGACAATATTTAACAACATCGAGTGCAACACAACACCACTTTAGGAAAAGTAAAAGACTGGGGGACTTATATTGGGGGGAATGTATTATTAAAACAGAGATATGTACAATTGCAAAACCTCCACAGTTTTTTCGTGTTCATATTCCAATATCTCTGCTGGAGTGTCTCACACACTGAGTTTCAAACCAAAATGACAAGGTGCTTATAATGCCAGTTTCAACCACAAGAGGAGTTCCACACACAAGCATTAAGCTCTGCATTGGAGATTTAACCAGTGCTTCCCTACCTGCTGGTGGTACGGGTGAAGTAGGGCCGGTCATTCACAGAGGCCACCGACTCGTCCATGAGGGGATATGACTTGATGAAGGCCAGGGTCTCGTCGGGGAAAGTGATGGAGGACTTGTAGGCGGTCGCCGAGCCGTCCCCGGCACAGCTGCCTGGCCTAAGAGCACAGTGGTAGAATGAGAGACGTCAGAAGAAGAGGGCATGGGTAGTCCAGAGTGTTTTGGTGCAGGGTGGATGAAACAGGTGTTGCTGTGTGACAGCGTTGCTTGTTTTGTTGGAGGCTTGGGAAACAACACACCAGCAACTGCAGCTGGAACATTCCATTGTTTTGGACAGATAAGCATGTGCTTGGACATAGTCACGTTGTTCTTTAGCGACACACACACACACACACACACCTGGGTTTTGGCACTTGTTCTTCTGGCACCGGCGTCCACGCCGACTCGCTGTTCCGCTGTTCTTTGAATTTGCCGTTAAAGGCCTTCTCGATGTCGTCCATGTAAAACGCACACACGGCTGAGCCCGTGATGCTGAGAGAAAAGAGATAGTTATTGATAAAAACGCTCACATGTGCATTGAGTTAACCTTCACTACACATTAGTTTATTTGATACATCACGTTTTACATTTGATGATGCAATTTCATTTCAATTAACTTCATTGAATAGAATCTGTCAAGAGCCAACATATGCCAGGCAGAGTGAGGTTGCCCCACTGCCCCCTGGTGGCCTGGCTGACCTGTTAGCCTGCGTGGTGAAGACTCCCAGCACGGCAGGCCGGTGGTTGACCTGCAGCACGTTGGTAAGAGACTGCAGCACGTCGAAGTAGAAAAAAGAGTCTCCGGGGACGGAACAGTTGAGCCTGGCCTTGAGGAACGACGTCCAGTAGCGCTCCAGGACCCTGGGGGAGCCGCCATTGTCGTTCTTGCACACGCGCGCCACCCGGGAGAACACCACCTGGCGTGGCCATGACAACCAGGGCCCGTTACGCCAAAGCAGACTACACATGTAAACAGTGTGACAAGGAGCCCTGAGTGGACCAGGTGCCTCACCTTGCCAAGGGTGGTGTACTCCACCGCAATCTCACTGAAGAAAAAGTACACGTAGTTCCCGTACTCGATGGCATGGAGGAAGTGGGGCTCTGGGGAGAGGAGGGGGAAGGGGGGTGGGGGAGGGGGCGAGCAGAGACATGAGGAAAACATTTTAATAGTGACACCGTGGCAGCACCGCTTTGTATTCAACGCCAGGCAGCATCTGCGCTGGAGAGGCGGGGAGAGCTGCCGTTCTCAAAGGCTGCTTTTGTACAAAGTGCCCAGCATCACATTCTAGAACAGTGCGTTCTTAAATGACCAGTTAGCATTACACACACACACACACACACACACACACACACACACACACACACACCGAGAAGACTTACTGTAGGATTATGAACACAATAGGTGAGCACAAACAGGATTTATGCATATAAAGGAAAAAAGCTTATCAGGTGAAAACAACTGTGCTGTGGAATTAGGATGTAATATCATCCTATATACTATTTAGTATAACATACATTTATATGATTTATAGAAAACCTAAATAGTACTGCAAAGGTCCAATCACAAGTGTGACATCCAACATTGCAGCAACCCGTCCTTCCGCAGATGTTTTACATTTAACGCCTAAAAAAAATGCAAGCTCACCTCGCAGCCACTTGGAGTCATACTTGACGGTGCGAAGAACGGGACTGCTTTCTCCCAGACTCCGGTAAATCACTGCATCGCTGGCCAAGAAGTCGGTCATGGTGGCCGAATAGAAATCACCCCCTGTGTGAAATATGCACATATATAAAAACCATAGAATAGCCAACACAAGCCCATTTGGTTCTGCTGTATACTTGGGTAACAGGTGACTTATTGCCCTTTAAAAAGTGAGAGCAGATGGAGGAGAACATGTATCTGCTAACACACCGTGCGAACGATGGATGAATGTCCCTGGAAAACTGGCGGGTGTGACTATCGGGCTGCCAAGCCTCGCTCCTCTCTAGAACAACCCAGCCCTGGCCATCTATCCATTTGCAACGTGCCCTATGAAATGTGACCTACCTCGCCATGGTGAATGATGAACAAACTGAACATCGCAGTAACAATCTGCAATCGTTCAGAGTTATATTTAGCCTACAAACCCGTTATTCGGCAAACGTGGATTTTGTTTTGGAGTACACCTAGAATGGTTTGAATTTGGGTATTTTGTTTTGTGACATTTAACTGCCATTTTTCCCCCCATGTAAGCCCATTTGCAGATAGGCTTACAGACAGTTGTGTCATATGAATAAAGTGAGGTTTCTAGCCGCTGAGACGCACACTGGCAGGCAGCTCTTCACACGGATGACATGTCAGTTAGCTACAGCACTACAGTCTGTGGTACCAATAGGCCTCCTGGCTGAACTCACCAGCAAACAGGCCAACGTTGGACTGCCGTGACTCGAAGGGACAACGTGCCTGTCCTACCACTTCTTCTCCTTCCTGTTCCAGGGTGGACATCTAGCACAGAGGAGGCCAGAACACATTAAGACACCAATAGAAAGATAGGTCATAAAAGGCAGGCTGCATTGTAAACACATGTCCAAAAACAACAACAACAACGCAAGCGCTAATAAACCATGAGGTCGTTATTGTTGTGACTGCTAAATCAATTCCCTCAAACCTCAAAGTCTTTTACAAGGGCCAGTGTTACAACCCACTGCAAAGGACGTGTACCGAATCAATCTCTCGTAATGAATGCCAACACATGCATCATAAAGATTACTTTTATTTGATGTGTTTTATAGGGGTAGGGTTCATAAAACTTGTATGTTAGGTTTGGAGTCACACTGTCACTGCTAGAAAGAACAGCCTATCTCCTGTCTACAAATATATAACAGCAGCTAACAATGTTGTAAACCTTGGCTAGGACAAGTGAAAACTCCACTGCAATTGTGTCTGTGTAGCACCTATACATGTGCATGAGAAATAGCACAACAGGCAGGAAAGAAGATGATGCCCTCAGACACCATTACGCTAAATGTGAACTTCAAACTACAGATGCTTTACAGAGCAAACATCGGTACAACTAATTGCAATAGCATTTTTATCTTCTTATTATAGATTAGTAGTTATTACTTTTTGTAGATTAGTACTGTACATTAGTACATTTCTTTTTGTTCGCTACTACTAATTTGATCTGCTTTTACTTCAGCTTTGTTATACGCCCATGTCAAATTGTTTCAATTATAAAACTATAGCCTTGTATTTGGCTTTCTAAAGAGTTCAGATACTCAAGGGTCTGAACAAGTAGTCCTTTCTGCAGTAAAAGCACTACTGGCCAGTAAAGCTGTGAACACGGAGCTGAATCTCTCTCTCTCTCTCTCTCTACACCACAGTACTTAGCATGTACCCAAACCTGTACATTACATTTTACACTGAATTCCATTCTCAACCTGCTTGTTTTAAAAAAGGGATATTGATTTGGTTACTTCTAATCTTTCCCCCAGACCAGAGTCAATGGTGAAAGTTCACTCTGAGGTGTAATGGAAATAAAAAGATGTCTCACTAATAAGCATTTCTTCTCCATGAGGAGTCTTGTTTAAAGCAAGTGAAGTCTAGACTGACTTATTTACATATTTCTATTTACTTATTTATATGCATTATACTGAGTGTCAACAATGATACTGTCGGGTACCAAGCTATTTGTCATAAACACTACTGAAGTTGATCAATGTACTTGCACAGTATCATTGTGTACTTGTGTAATATAGTCAACAGACCTCTCTTACTGCTGTGTTGAGCAAACAGGCGGCAGTGCGCCATCAACAATGTGCTTTTAAAGTCACCTGTGAATGTGATAAGGGTCTATAACTGGTGTAGTCGAAATCCTTTAGAACCCACTAACAATACTGTACGCTTTACGGTTTCCAGCTTGTTAAACAACACAGGAAATAAATAACACTGTGGGAAGAGCATAAGGTCAAAGAACACACCAAGCGATAGTGGCTGTAAAATGATGTTTATCTGTGAGGAGGTAGGCTAGAGCAGACCATTGGTATCTTACCTTGTAATTGCGGCAGGTGGGGTTGAACGCATTAGTGCCACATGCAAACAGTGTTTCGTCATTACGTGGCACCAGTACTTTGATGTAATTGTAGCATTCATCCTACCAGGGGAGGAAAACAGTGGTGAGGTCTTAACCTTGCTTACAGTATGTATAGCATTTATCGTCTTACTAGCATAAATCCACACGGATAGCATACACACAATAGACATTAAAAGGTAGGCACAGGGTATAGGCGCCGGCAGACATCTTAGTTGTGAGCATATCCTGGTTTGCTTTGCTGTGGTTTAGTTATAGCTTTGGTCAAACTACATGACCCAACTCAACATAGGACAATCACCCCTGTGTTAGGTAGCTGGTTTGACACGACCGACGCACCAGAAAGGAAATGACAGCCGTAAAAAGAAGCATGTGAGAGGTGTGTGTGTGTGTGTGTGTGAAGGACACACTCACGCTGTTTTTCCCTCTCACTGTGCACTTCTCCACATCCTTCGTCTTCCAAGTGAGTTTCTGAGAAATGAAGAGAGAGTCAACTGTCAGCTAGGAGACGGGCTGTTGTGCACCAACACAGCGCATGCTGCTCCCAAACACAAGTGCTATTAGCAGACAGCTGTGATGAAAATCTCATTAACTCCAATAAACTGTTTGTTTATTTATTTGCCAGACAAACAGATTCACATTAGAGAAGCCTGCGGTGGCCGACATATTCTGAGACAGGTAGCTAAATATTATGGTTTCCATGACAATAAAAATCCCCCTCCTGCGATAAGAACTCAATAGAGAAAAAAAAAAGTGTATTTGTAATCTGTCAATCATCTCCAATTAACCAATCTGCCATGACGACCGTGACATGCCAACACACTCATTCCCTAGGGAAGCAAACGGTACACAAAAAGCACACCACACTGTTAATGGCATGGGGAACTAGGCATGCCTCTGTAGTTTGCCTGACAGAAATAGATCCATCAACTTGTTAACAAGGTTGGTTTGTTGAAGGTTTTAATGCACTGGCCCGAGGCTCTCATCCACTGCCAACTCTGGGGTAATTTACAGACCGTTCTCTTCTACAAGTGTGTCAGAAAAAGCTGGGAATGCTGGAAAATGCATAAAGCGTGCCCATCTTAACTATAAACGTGTAGGTTGTCAATGTTTTGCTCATCAAATTAGTGACATGGCAAATTGACTTTATCCAATGAGGACTGTTCTGCAACATGGATACTGCACCTCCTTATGAGCCCTTTCCCAAAGCTCTCTCCATTTTCTGTTTTGTTAATTGCAGAGGTCTTACTTGTCCAGTTACAGGATAAGGGTATGTCATAGGGTACGTCATGTAGCAAGTCAAATAAAATATGGGCTTGTGAAGCCATTTGACTGCAACTACAAATATCAGTTACTGTACACTTCCTTATCTCAATGAAAGCGCTCATGCTGACATTCAGATTGCCATCACAACACATGCCTATGATGCAGGCCAAAGTACCGCAAAGCAACAAGAGCTAGATTGTACAAATAACCTTTATAAAAACGATTATATATCACCAAGAAAAACATCATACCAATAAGACACAGAAGTAGTACAGTAGGTTTGTCATTTCAAACAGGGCTTTAGGTTCAATACCACTTTCATAGAAATCAAAAGGGGAATCAGAACCCTCTCTCAACACAATCCTGAAGAGTCACCAGTCATTGTCTCCAAATTAGCCACCCGCATCCACATAAAGTCTGATAGTGGACTGTCCCCTGTGGGCGCCTTTCCCCTTGAAGGTCTGATAGGATTCAACGGGAGTCAGCATTATGGTAATAGGTCCTCCCCGGCCACGCTCCATTTGGTTTACTAATAATTACGCGTGCCCACCCAGGCCCTTGCAAATCAGTGAAGGATAGAATGGGAAGCCTGTGGTGTAAAAGATGGGGAGCGGGTTTGAAATTGAGCCAAAGTGAGGGAATGGATCTGTGATGAAGAGGATGCTCGGAGCTGACGATACGCCTCAGTCACACACTAATGACCGCGTGCAGACAGATAACAGAGGTGGCAAAGTTGGAATTTTAAGTGGAAAATTAATGACTCCAGCAATATGCCACTTTGATTTCTACAGTCAAATGTCTATTGGGTCTGAGTGAAAAGCTTATAAAATGCAACGCAGGCACACATTCAATATTTGTGTTCTTAGGCAGTGAAGAGCCATAACTGACATTGTAATAGTTTCTCCCACAGTCAAACAGCCAAATCAATACCTTGGATCTACTTGACACCAAGTGTTGGCCTCATGAGAGGAACTGTTCCATGTTCAGGCCAACTCTAAATTCAAGCAAACAAAGTCCTGGCCTTGGAGGGCTTATATTAAAGTGCAGTCGTGATTTGACAAATGAGACTCAGATAGGAGCAAGCAGGGCACTTTAAAAGCCAAAGCAGCACCACACATCTATGGCATACATGTCTGAGGAGAAAATGCTTAATGCTAGCCGGGACAGGAAAGTAATGCAATTCAAACGTTAAGAGCTTTTTGTGGAAAAGTTAATCAGCTCCACCAAAAAGTGATTGGAACCTCAACACCTTTGGTTATGTATTATATGGGTGTTCATTAATTAGTGATATACATTTTTAAGCGCATGTGAACATTTAATTCAGATGCGATAATTTACCATCTTTTAGTTTTTAATATTTGACACCTGGGTTTGGGCAGGTCAAACTGGTTTGTAGATTTGCATGGTACAGATTCCAGTACAAAAAGCATTTCATGATATGGATAATTCAAGTTTTGGTTTGTTAATTGTTCAAGGGCATTTGTCCAGGAGATCTGGTATGATGTTACTGAAACAGCAGTTACAACTCTGAATATACTTTGGCTTAATTTCCTTTGTCTGTAACCTTAGCGGACACAGTGGGCAGCCCCACTCCACTATGTGAAGTCCCAGTAAATGGTCAAACTGGCCTACCTGCTGTGGAATGATCTGCTCTGAAGAAGTTGCAAGATTGATGGCAAACACATGGTCCCTGCAAAGGAGCCAACATAGCATTAATGGTCCCACCGGCCTCATCGTTTGTACATCACACTGTACCCAAAACCTGCTTTCCTGAAAAACTTTTCTTCTGTTTCTTTAAAACAAGATTGATTAACGTGAACACTGAGAACTCTAGAAGAAAAAGAACAATTAATACTGATTACAGTACACAGTGAATTCGTTATTACTAAGATGTTTTCCCCCATCCATAGATCAGAACAAGGTTTCTGAAGTTTGCCCAGCATCAACATAGCCCATAAGTCAAAGAGTTTTGGTCTAGCAATTAGAGGACTCACTTTGTAAAGTGGGCTGAGCACTTTGTTGTGCAGCTTTAGCATCTGTGGAAAATGTGAAGCCCACTTAGGTAGATTAGGAATCTTCATACCTTTTCCAACATGACTTTTGGCAGCCATAAGTGTACAGTGGCTTGGGCCAGGGCCAAAATCGCAGCATAATGTCTTTAGCACAATGAAAATGGGCAAAGGAGGATGAACCTCATACTTTTTAGGTTATTAACCTCTGACACTGTGACTGAGAGAAGAGCTACATGCAATTAGTTTGAGAGTTACTCTGGAGGTGCTGCTCTGAATCCTTAAAAAGGTACGGTGTGGAGGTTTGCCGAAGCGGTAGCTTTTCCTGCAGTAAAGTCTATATTTCCAACGAGCTGCAGCACCTTCACTTCCTGGCGAGACAGTGCTTTTATTCAAGAGAGGAGTTTAGAGCAATAGTGACAGTTCAGTTGGAAACGAGCTGTTTTGGAGGCTTTAACAATATAGGGCAATCTGAGCTGGTGGCAATCATTTGTAAACAGTATAAAGATAAGTCAGAAATAATATTAATATGGTTTACGCATCACTAAAACATTGAATGTGATTGAGTAATGGCATGTAACTCCTCGAAATACCTTTAAATGTGGAATTTGCGAAGATAAGGCTGATTATCCTTAGACATCTAGGTGAGTACAGTTTATTGCAGTACGATGAAACAGTGAGGATATGTAGACGGCCTAATTCAACCAAACATTGGTGATTGGAATTACCCACGCAGTACACTGAACATGGTTGTCATGCACCAGACCTGGTTCACGCCCATTTCTTTTAAGATGCCAGACAGGCTGGGGTAAACGACTAGCAGTCCGCGTTATTCCTGAGCTACGCTAGAGCTATCCAGCTTGTAGTTTTCTGAGAACTGACCTGGCAGCGATGTAGAGCATATGGTTTATGCGTAGCATTCTCTGGAAGTCCAGGCCCAGACGGACTGTCTCGTTGTCAGACATGAGTCCCTGAAAGCTGGGGTAGAGGTGGGTGTCTGTTTCAGAAACAATATGTAGAAGATTGAGGAAAAATGTTATTCAGCAATATTCCTTAAGTTCTTTTGGCTTAATCATGGATATCTCAAGATGTATGTTCATTTAATTAAATATTGATTAATAATATTAATTAACATGCAGGCCTTTGTAAATACAAAATAAGGCTATGATCAACATATTTGCAAAGAGAAGACTTGCTTATCATAGCATACCGTTACCAGATGTTCAGTTATAACAGAAATGCTAAACCAATATAGTAACAAGCTATCGCTCATAAACCTTATGGTACATAACATCGTAAAGTTGCAAATAAGAGGGATGTGGGAATGATTGCTCATGTGTCATATCATAACATAACCCCGTTCAAACCCCACTAACCACTCCACTCCTCACCAAGTGTGGAGGTGTCCTTGAGCAAGACACCTAACCGCTCCTGGTGGTTAGGCATCACCTTGCATGGCAACCATCATCGTGTGTATGTGAATGGGTGAATGTGAGGCAATACTGTACAGCGCTTTGACTGGCTGGAAGGTTGGGAAAGTGCTACATAAATGCAGTCCATTTACCATAACATGTTCAGGGTCAGCAAGAGAACACATCAAATTAACACTGACTTAGTACTGTATTATTCTAAGCCTGATCTAAGTTGGTCCATGTCTGGTGAAACCTTTTCAGAGTGAGAAGCCTGAATTTGGAAAAAATACCCAGCCTGCCCATCGCATCCTGTCCTAGGTATAAAGACAAATAAAGTGATTCAGATAAGAAATAATAGCCACTATCAAAAGCACGAGTTATTATCAGATTTCTTTTCATTTTCAGTTCAATAGAAGTACCTGGTTTAAATAAAGTGGGGAAAAAAAACTAACAGAATCAGAGTGATTTGTGGTGTATTCATGTAAAAATCCATAAATGATTTGTCATATGCAGGGCATGAGAGCGATGAACAGAGCACAGTTTGTGCGATGAGAAAGAGAAAGGCTGAATTAATGTCAGTTTTAGGTTGCACCACAAAGTTCTTTGTTCATTCCTCTATTTGCAAACCACAAGAGATCCAACTTGGCGAGCAGAAGCGCTTATTCCAACTTGTGTGTAGGATCCTGTACGTAGCGAGGGGGAGACATGGTGAAGTGACACACGCACCTGACTGAAGAGCAGAGTCCCATCTGAATGAAACCTTTACGTTCCAGGTCACCTGCTACACCAACAGTATGTGGCCCACCGTCTGAGAAGACATTCAGCTACGCGCTGAAGTGCCTTGCATGTGTAACGTGCCGTATTAACTGCCCTGTGGCCTCCCAGCTGACTCGGGCTAAAACTGCTGAATTAACAATTCCACCGTAAAAGTACACCACAACAATTTCAAATTTCCCTCTCGACGGGAAACCACGCTTTCCCCAAGCAGCTCGTCTTGTATCGAATGTTTAAAGATATAAACTCTTAATGACTTTCTGAGCGGGGGAACCTTGCTGCGCTGTCTGGTACAGAGGGTCCCAGCGGACAACCAGCTCATCCCACTACACACCCAAACAACAACCCCCCCTTCCTTTCCCTTCCCGCCAGTGAAAGAGCTCTTCTAATTTGTTTTTCAGCACTTCCACTTCCTAAGTATTGCATGATGCAGCTCAAGGCAACAACCTCCACTATTCCAACCTTCAAAGTGTTTGGGAAGATGCTAATGCGTTGCAGAGAATAGGCAATGGCAAGCATTAGAAACAAGCTGTACAGTTGTCACGTTCAGTTTAGTTAAATATCATGACAGCCCTTAATTACAAGCAAGTATACAGGAGGCAGTTTGGATTAGACTTGACATTATTATTGATCAGATGTTGGTCAAAGTCAGTCCATACTGTATGACTACATCTATGCGAAGACAGAAACGTCATGTAGGAAAAACCCTGGCGTTGCCTGTTAAACAGGTGAGCTACAAGACTAAGTCCATGCACCAGCTATTCAGAATTAAAGCGTGTAAAAAGGGACTTGTGAGGCTCCGGGCTGCTGAGGTATTAGCATATATAATGGACGTGTTGCAGGTTTGGTGCGGGGACCTTATGACACACACTGTCACCTGGAAGCAGAGGTGACAAATGGCTCTCATTACACCTGAGACGGAGCTCCACATATAGGACTATTAGCGCAGCTATTTCTGCTAATGGCGACGTTACTCTCTTCCAGATAGATCAATTACAGCGTGCAGGGCCGCGGTCTGGGCCACCTCTTCAAATCAATTATGGACCAGTACATTTACCACGCCGGACCTCTTCCGTAGACCTCCCCGGTGGCTGGGCAACGCACGCTCCCGGAGCCCCCAAGGTGGTCCAACGGGGCCGCGGTGATGAATGTGCCACGGCAGTCAATGATCCTGTGTTATTATTATCTGATAATCCGCGTGCCGCACCCGCCGCCCCTTCCCCCGGAGAGGAGAATAGAGCGGCTGACGGGCTGAATGCTCCTTTTGCATCGTGCGTCGCCGCGGCAACAGGCTTAAAAACTCACGGTCTCTGGCCGCAGTGCTGACGGGCTCCAGGTCCTGGGGGAAGGGCGGGGCTCCGGAGGACAGCGGAGGGAGGAGGGTGGCCAGGCTGAGGACCAGGGCCACACTCAGCAGGGATCCACGGTGGCTGGCCGCTGGCCGCATCACGGCACGGGGGGGGGGGGGGGGGGGGGGGGG
>JAODTR010009024.1:0-42778 GCA_025399935.1 Amblyopsis rosae | reverse complement strand
CCCCCCCCCCCCCCCCGCAGAAGCCAGACACTTCATGTACCGGGCCACCGGGACGCTGGGCTCATTTAGCGGTGCCGGCCTCTTGTCTTTCACAGCTGACTTGGCACAATTAAACCCTGCGCCCCACGCCGGTTGTCATGACACCTGGTCTCTGCTACCGGTGGAAATACAGATGTGCATTATGTACCGCAGGGGAGGCTTGGGCATGGCATTTCACAACTTACTTTGAGAGTTTTAATTTTAAAATAAAAATAAAAACTTACTTAAACAGTTACGCTAGTTACTCGCCAGTCTGGCATTGTCTGGATATGCAAATGTTCACATCTGCTTGTTATCTCGGGGAAAAGACAGTGACAGATGGGTGGTGGAGGGATTTGTTGATGCAAACTTCTACAGTAAATTCAATGACCTGCGCTCGTTGCCAACTTGCTAAAAAGCACTGTAGCGTTTCAGGTATACTGTGTTGTACTGTATGCGGCTAAGCAATGACACTCGGGCCACACAAGTATTCAAGTGAGAGCAATACTGAAGTCAACAGAGATATAAGATGCCATCAGCATTGGTAAGAGGTCCTGTGCATTAATATTCAGCAGAGAGGGCTGCTTTTAGCGATGAGGTCAAGAAATACGATCATCAGCCCATAAATCGAGGGAAGTGGGTGTGTTTGCTTTGTGAATTACAACCACCAGTGCGCTTTGCTTGAGACGATATATGAGAACAATATACGCCTGATAAATGAGGTCTATCTGTGGAGGCACCAACATCCACAGCTTGATCTTTGCTCCCATTCTACAGTACATCTACAGTTTTGTTTCCTTTGTTTACATGTTAATACTTTGGTTACGTAAGACCTCAAATTATTTTTTAACCTTTGCAAGTAGAGCAAAGAAAATAGAGAATCAAGCATACTCTTATTGTTCTAATCTCATTGTGTGAATATTCATAGGCACCGGCAGCCGCAATCATAAGCATATATCAAGGGACGACACCAGAAGAGAGATGGCAGAGATCATTTATTGACAAGCTGCGGGGTACTTAGCCAAAGGAAAGCAGCCAGGAGAGAATGGGAATGACTAATGTACAAGACAACTGTAGTGTTTATCAGAGCTTATGCAAGACAAGTCAAAACGCACTGAAGCTCCAGCTTATGCTAACACAACAAGCAAAAAAGGCACAGCATGCTCAATGTCCTTTAGCGTTTCATCATCACAACCCCGAGCTGCTGCTCGAGAAGTTTTTTTTTCCCAAAGCCTTGGCTTGCAGCATTAAAGATGGTGCTGAAGTGTAATGCAATTGGGTTGAAGCTGCAGTAATGTTATGTAAACGTGGATATCCTTTGATCTGATAGTCAGACTCTAGTTCCGGGTTTGGCACAGGGATAACTAGAGGTGGTGCTATTGGGAACATTTGGCCCTATGCCTCAGTGGATTCAAAATTATCACAATATTTAATTTCCATACCCTTGCAAATCTGTCTGTACTACTGATGACAAAGACAGAAGTAGACACCATCGATCGCTGACATATTTAAATACCACAACAACAAAAATGCAAGCTTTAAAATCAATGGGTCATGTGGACTGAGATGAAATTTCTAAGTAGTTATTCTGGAAACTGCCTTTGCAAAACCCCTGTCCTTCCAGATGTAGTTGTATAAAACTACAATGTTCCATGACTTCAGTGGAGTTGCTGAGGATATCCATAAGGTTTAACCCTACTGGGACTGATACAAAGTGACATGTGACATGGCCTGAAAGCCAAACCAGGGTTCCAGCTGCTCACACCCCACCTCGAGGGATTCCCGCCAAAAACCTGCAATGTCACAAGCACGCCGCGCCCTCCACGTGTAAACATGTCCGTCATGCGGATGGATTCTGGAACTTCTATCATGGGATTTTCTTTAATCTGGCTGAGCACCATCCACAATCCCAACTGATTTTCCAGCAGAGCAAGGAGCGAGAGGAGGGCTGACAGCTGTCGATGAGAAATAAGCCACCAGTTATTCCATCCCACACGCTTTCACTGTGTTCTGGCTGTTGGATGGAGGACTCAGATCGTTTTGGTTTTAATGAACTGGACTTGTTAAGCCATCTGAGAGAGACATTGGCAGTTGGGCCTTTTGGAGGGCAGGAGAATCTAGGCCGCTGGGGCGCACTTCATTGATTATCTGACATTCATTTGGATTAGCCAACAGTGCCGGGTCTGTGGTTTGATAAGCGGGCCCCTAACAGCCCTGTGTAGTCTGAGGGCCTTTCACAGTTAGTGGAAAATAGGACTTTATTGAGGAGAGAATCGTGATCTTTATAGGGTGGCATGGATGAGGCTATGGAATCATCCTTAAAAGGTCTCGTTTAATTCACGGAAAAACTCTCCACAATAAAATATTATGTTGTGGTCTTTCATTTGGCTGTGGAATACTGTTCCATAAAAAAGTTAGAATCAAAAATCTGAATGCCAACTTTATCCTAAATCAACTGCTTCCCTGTGTAAGCACCTGTCTGCTCTGAGGACATCCATTTACAACCACCTGCCACACACAATTAAACAGTGGAATAAAAGATCAATGCAGCATTGAAAGCTATGATTCTCTAAACTAACTAGTTTGGCATCATTCACAATCTTAATCATTTCCTGATAGGTAGGGAACACAGTAAACCCCAAACATTTCACCTCCGTGCACCCCGGAAATCTCTGACCAGCTTGGCTAAGAAATTGAAACTTGCAAACGTCCTCGCTGACAAATCCATGGTGTACTGTATGCTGGCCAACATAATGAGGGAGTATATCTCTGGGTCTCCCCTATCATTTCCAGAACTATTAGATGCAATAGCCTCTGCTCTGCACAGGCTATTGCCTAAAGAACCAGGTCCCTCTGCTGGCTGCTAGGATATCTCAATGGTGACAGGTATATCTAGAGAAAGTTATGATAAAAGGTTTATTAAGGGTATCAGTTATGCCTTGATTGTGTTAAGTGAATAAACACATACATTTTGCTAAAAAGTAAATGTATAAGGCAGCAGAAAGTATCAGCTTGTTTCAAGGCATTACACAGTACAGTATATTGCTTCTGTATGTCTCTCCAATGCTCAGAGTTAAAAGGAAGATCGAAATACCTAAATATTTTAGAATTAGCCATCTATCCACTATCCATGGCTTTTCCACACTAATACATGACCTGTTCAATGACTTCAGTTTCCAAAACAACTTCAGGGCACCTTCATATTATGTAAAGTAAAATACCCTGGTGTTATGGATGGTGCATGACAGTACAAAAGGTTTAATTGTTAAGGCTACCAATATCTGATTGCGGTCCAAACTCAACACATGGTTGACCGTGTGTGTGTGTGTGTGTGTGTGTATATAAAAGCGTCTTTCACTCATGACTGAGAGCCCAGTGTGAAAAAACATGGATAAACAACCTGGCAAGTGGCCCAATTTGGGGTGTCAATAGTCCATCAAGATGAGATGCAGTCAAAGCTCATCTCTGCAACAATTCTCTCTTCTGCCGGCAGCCATTTAAACTCTTACTTGGCCCCTCTGACAAGAGGAACTTCACTAATCGGATTTCCATTGGCTAACGATGCACACGTTGTTGGGGCAAATTGGAATTGGGATCAGGGAGCATTGGGCAATAACTGGGTACCCACAGGGTACAGAAACCGTTTTTATGATACAAATGTGTCATACAATGTGCAAGCGAGTACATCCCACTGTAGTTAAAGCTCACACCAATTAAGGACGTCTTTGAAAGCACCTCTACCAGAGTGCTATCCTTCATCAGGGGCGGTAGCCGTCAGGCTTTGCTGTGCCACATGTGGCTTCTCAGTTAGAACTGCTTTGAAGTAGACAAAACTGCCCTCAGTACATGTGGAGTGACATCTTTGACCCCATGACATCAGCTACCTCATTATTCCCATTTGTATATATAGGCATACTGATGATAGCAATTTATTTTTTACATGGCATTTGTCCGATTATTATAAAATAAGGAGCTTCAATGTTTAACATTTTCAGGCTCAATATAAACATGTCAGAAGAGATGCATACATTGGGAATCTCCAAAGGTCCTGTAGTAGCAAAAATCCAAGTGGCTCAAGGGGACCGCAGTGAAGACATTTTAAAAAGTCCATTAGCATTATGGGTCGAAGAGTAGTGATGGCTGGCTCTGTGCCTTTTACTAGAATAGAAAATCAATGGTCCCCGTGGACCCTTAGTTTTAGGATTAGTATGTCAACTGGCTGGTGTCAGTATAATGCTGCAATTCTTTTAGTATATACACTGTGCCATGGCACAGGGAGGGCAAGATGGCCTCTTGGATGAGATGCGTCTGTCAGGGGAGGTCAGGACCCCCCCTGCTATCACTGCCACTCAGTCAGTACCCATGGGGGCACAGCTTGATCCTTGCTGCCCACTGTGAACAGACAAATTGATGGGGCGTCCTGTGGTACTTGCCATTTATTGTCACCCCAAGTCACGCCACTCTTCTCATTGCCTAAATGGTCCCCATACAACAAGAGCTGGTTCTTCACCAGACTCAATGGCTTCACAGGGTTGGAGTCACAGTAAGACCAAAAGTGAGTCAACAAAAGTTTTTTTTTTTTTGACAGTGCATTCTCACTTTCAAGAAGAGTGGTAGTGGAAGTTATTTCTCCTTTATTGAGAGGGAGGGCAAATCAGTCTTCTTATTACACCAAGGTTGTGTGACATGTTGCTTCTAAAGCCGAGGCATCCTGCCATAGTGTCTGAGCACGACCAGGTTTCACCTAGAAGGTCAATGAGACGGCTCCCGGTCGATCAGTGACACCACTGCAAGCCTCAGCCATGGTTTGTGTGTGTCTACTGTGAATGGAAAGAGTGCCGTGAAGGCCACACGTAGGAGCGGCACAGCCGTGTCCAATACTGTCCCCGTTTGTATGTCTGCCAATGTTCATTGTTTTACATTCATCTTCAGAACCTGCTCCAAACGTTGCTCCCTGTCTGTCAATCAGTGTGAACCTTCGATGTGGAGGTTCTCTTGTCGCGCTGATGTGCCTTGCACTTCAACCTGGGTCACCCAATCAAATGGAATAGAAATTAATAAATAAATATCTTCTAAATCTCTCTCATAAATAATGTACAGTGTTATTGAGAAACACTACCTGAACCCTGTATTGACAGAAATCCAAGCACTGTCACTCCGTCAAGGACGTCATAATTGGATACCCTCCCCAAGGCTACCAAGCAAGGTAAGGTAGAGTGTTGTTGTTTTGTCTCTCTCGGAGTGTTTCATTCTATTTTTACCCGTCTATTTCAGGATCCTCAACCCAGAAACCTCCAGACACAACAGTGAATTCTAGTGACCTAAGAATCCATTGGGGATTAGAGGTGGGCAGTGGACTTTCTTGAGTAGTCTAACAAAGAGATAAGATGCTTACTTAAGTGTTGTCATAATTTGTCTGTCCATGCTGTACATTTGCTACCACAGTGCATCAACTGGTCAAACCTCTTATATAGTACGGTATGTGCCATACTATATTGTATGATTTAGACTAATTGCAATTCTTGTGAGTTGTGAAAGGAATAACTGAAATTTAGGATTCTGAAAAAGTAGCAATATAATTGAATTACCAGGAAAGGAAGTCTTACATTTAACTCTATTTTCAAAGTACAATGTACATGTAAAATATAATGATAATCATTTAATCATGTAAGGTAACAATGCTCCAAAATCTTCATTTAAAGCAATCCATCCAAAACAAAACACGGATATTAAGGATAACCATTTCATAGAAAACTGGAGTGACATTAAAGACAATAAAAGTAGTTCATAGCGAGCTGTGGTCAAAAGTGATTTAATGGCTCAGGCCTAAACATTTGTGAGACATCAAGTAGCCTACATAGACAATGCTGGACATATCGACTGCATTAAATAAAGGGTAGGTTCTCTCCCTGACATGTTTCCTAAGACTAATCTAATATACATTTTCCCTGTAGTTAAAATGGTAATTCACATTGCAGTTAACTGCAGGCGCACTAAATCTTACGTACATCATGGAAATATAACACCCCGATCCTGTGATGGTACTGTCCTGCTCAGTCAGCGAAATAGAGAAAACAGCTGATATGCACAGTCATGTGAAAAAGAAAGTACACCCTCTTTGAATTTTATGGTTTTGCATATCAGGACATAATAACAATCATCTGTTCTTTAGCAGATCTAGAAATTTGGTAAATACAACCTTAGACGAACAACACCACATGACACAGTGTCATGATTTATTTAACAAACATAAAGCCACATACACCCTTACTAATTCCATAGGAAATAAAATGCTAAGTAGCAAACATTCTGCTAATCAAATGCCATTATTCATTGATTGTGACCACCTCTATAAAAAAACAAGGTTTTTATCAATTTGCTGGTCTGGAGCATTCAGGTGTGTGCTAACACAATGCCACGGAGGAAAGACATCAGCAATGACTTTAGAGAAGCAATTGATGCTGCCCATCAATCTGGGAAGGGGTATAAGGCCATTTCAAAAGTTTTTGAAGTCCATCATTCTACAGTGAGAAGGTTTATTCAAATGTGGAACGCATTCAAGAAAGTTGTCAATCATCCCAGGAGTGAATGTTCCATCAAATTCACACCAAGGTCAGATCGTTAAATGCTCAAAGAAATTGCAAAAAATCCAAGGAGTTACATCTCAGACTTTACAGGCCTCAGTTATCATGTTAAATGCAAATGTTAAGTGCATGGCAGTACATTTAGAAAAAGACTGAACCGTGGCACGTCTGGTGAAAACCAAACAAAGCATAGCAGTACAAACACCTCATACCAACTGTCAAGCACGGTGGTGGATGGGTGATAATTTGGGCTTATTTTGCAGCCACAGGACCTGGGAACCTTGCAGTCATTGAGTCAACCATAAACTCCTTTGTATACTTAAGTATTCTAGAGTCAAATGTGAGGCAATCTGTCTGACAGTTAAAACTTGACTGGTATTAGATCATGCAAAAGGACAATGATCCCAAGCACAGCAGCCAATCTACAGAAACACAGAAATAAATAAAAATATCGCTGGTGTGAAAAAAAAAAATGCTTTGGTGGACATGCAGCCTTACTATGTTAATATTATCGTTACTACCCATCTAAGCCTGGTTACTAAATACTGTACATTTCCTAGCCTATTGTACTGCCAGAGCTTATTCGACTGCTAGAGCCTAGGTATGCAGAAGCTATACAAAGGATGGATGAAGAACATTGAGGCAGAAGAACACTTTTCACAAATCTACTGAAGATGATCAAAGGTTTTGCTTTAATAATACAATTAAGATGAAAAGGATACAGGGAGGAGACAGAGGAATATGCTATTCTTTTCACCTTAGAGGGTTCAGAGGATTCTTCTGTGGGTATTTAATACTATCAAGAAAAGGGGGTTCAGGCCTTACGGAGAACCCACAGTCAGTGTAGCTTGAAAGAGTAGCGGTGGGAGCTGCGTTTGCTCGTCTGCCAGCAGCGCCAGATGTGGAAACAAGCTCAAGCGAAGCGATGGATGTGCAGCTGGAGTAGTTTGTCTGCCTTGCTTAGATGCGCTTTAGTGATCCACTGCTGATCTATCTAATCACACAACTCTGATTAGGCGCTGCAGACTGGTTTCTAGGGGCTCGGCTTAGTAAGCTCTAATTTTGCTACTAGTACACAAGACAACAACGACCCGAAATACACCCAGGAGCAGAGTGGAGGAAGTCTCAATTAGCATCGGCTGACTAATTAGATCCAACATTAAGAAAGAGAACAAGGGTTTCACATTGTAATCCACCTTGCAATTCCAGTTTAAGATATTAATTACGTTCATAAAGCTGTTGCTAATTCCAATAATGAGAATGTTTACATTTTAGACATGTCACTATTGCTCTTATCTGTTACAGTGTAGGTCTACTACAGCAAAGTGAATTTAAGACTTTTATCAGCAACAAACATAAGGGGTGGAATAGTTAAAGCCATAGTATATATACTGTAACCACTTTAGATCTTAGATCTACAGCAGATATATTTAAACATTTTCTTCTAGGCACACATTTAAAAGTTGAAGTACAGAAAATATTTATTCAGAAAGCTCATGGACCTTAGTGAATAGGAGTGAAAAATTAATGAAAAACATGTTTGCTGCAACCTCTTGTCTACAGTCCCAATGGACTTGAGTTGAGGACTGCCTTTATGAAGGGTTCACAGTGGCTTTATGACGTACTTGAGGTGGTGAAGAAGACAGGGGAGTCAGGCTCCCTTATTAACACAGAGGTTCTTTGATCTCCCACCTACCCCATGGACCCAATTAGCATGGTGCACCGCTTGCATCTCCAACTCCGCACTTCCCATTTTAATAGACACTCCCCATGAATTTTCAATCTAGTGAATTTACTGTACTTTTTGGATGAAAACTGGATCACGGGTAACAGTCTGGGACTTCATTGGGGAACCTCATGCACATTGAAGGACAGATAAATAATACAACGTGTTCTACCACATTGCTGCCTTGCCTCGTGGAGATCATTTTACTTCCCTGAAAATGTATGGACAGGCTTCCTGCTTATAGTGGCGCTTGTCTTGACAAAAAAAAGGCTTTCCAAAATTGGAAGTGTTGCTAACACGGAGCTCCAACTTAAAGATAAAACTAGTGGGAGACAGCGTAGCTGAGAACTGATCAAAGGAAAATAAGCAGCAGCAAAGGTCTTTCCGATGGCTTTTATTCTTTGTTAATAGACACCTTCATACATCCGTCAACTAGAAGAGACAACCAACCAGACAGACAGACAGATTTAGTCCAGGTTTGTAAAAGGCCTGGCTCTAACAGAGGCAGATGAGTTATAGAGTCTTAGTGCATATATGCAGAAGAGAGAAAACTAACAGTTGCCGTAACTCCAATAAGACGAAACAGAAAAGTCCTGATATCACTAATTATTTTTGCCTCTGGAGCAGTCAATGCTGATGGGGGAGAATTATAAAACAGGGGTAAGAGAGTGGCTTGGGAATGCGCCTCACAGAGATAATTGCATCGTCATGCCCATGTGGAACGCTGTCCCCAGTGAGATTAAACTCTCCATCAGGGCGTTTGGGGCAGTCTCTGTACTGTACGTGGAACACACATACCATGTTCAAGTGCTATTTGGTGGGGGAAGGGGGGAATAAAAAGCCAGTCCTACTTTCAAAGGCATAAATCAAAGTAGCCGCTGACCTCGCATTCATTACCACCACTGACGGCATCATTCAGACGGCTACTAAATGACCCGGAGGCCGTTTTTACGACGCATTGATATTTTGCGATTGCTTCTAAAAGCTCAATCTCTTCCAAGAAAAGCCAATTGGCCTTGGGCAGGTCATACAACAGATGTAGGAGCATGGCCATTCTCTGCCTGCTGTAGGGCATGTTGTATGTCAGTATACGCTAGCGTCCAATGCTGTCTGACTTAATGCAAGATGCCATGAGATGTTAAGCAGTGGTGGTGCAGACAGCCACTCTAAATAAGGAAGAGGAAGGGGGAGAGGAGGAGGATGTCGCACAGCTCACTGGTCTGGAATCAGCCACACAATCAATTCCACCACTCAGTTACAGGCTAGCAGGTCCTGCGTCAGCAGGACTGAGCCACACGGCTTCGCTGCTGTCAACACAGCGTCACGCTAAGGTACAGTAGTCGCGTATGCTCGCCTCAGGGCGTCGTTGGGATTTCTGCACCATAGCCAACTGGAACTGATAGTCATGTAAATGGATTTATGTCCAGAGCTAGGACCTATCTCCATAGCATTCAGGCACAGTGACCAGACAAACATACGTAACCCTATTCCCGGCTTTGGATACAGCATCCACCATCCTACAGACGACACACGCGCTGTCTGGCTAGTACTGGAGATTTGTGTCTAATATATTTGAGCCGTTAAAGCACAGCCCAGATCCTGATGCAGATAATAGAGCCATGGCACTTGGGGATAAGCTCTTATATGGACTAAATCCCCAACAGTCATTAGAGGCCCTGTTTAGAGGTTCGTCTCATTAGAGCTCAAATAATGTGTTGCCCATACCCCTCTACCATAACCATGCCATGTGACAGAGCTGAGCACTGAGGAGTATGCAATAGGTTAAACAAATACACCAATCAAATTGACACATTACAGAGCAGTGGTTTCCAATAAAGCATGGAAAGGTTTTTATTACAACCAAATACTACGCCAATTGAGCCGTTCCATCTTTGGTTAAATGTGTTGATCGGTGGAGTCACCCGGTGTAATGTTTGGATCGAACATCTCGAACTACCATTTTTCTAAGTGTGGTGTTGAATGACATACCCTGACTAGAGTCCATTTTTATTTTCATCCCTTAGACTTGACTAAGGGATGAAAATGAAAACGGATCAGAGATCAGAGTAGATTGTATAAATTGTGATATGAAAAAAAGAGCAATTTTCTTCTACAAGATTTTAAGTTAAAAGTAAAACGTATCAAGCATACAATGTCCATCATTGGACATCTATACATTTGATATTGGGTTTTTTTGGGGGGAGGGGGGAGTGACGCGGTTGTAATTTTTCACAGACACATCAAGGCGCTCAGGTCAAGAGAGCCGTCGCAATGAGATTTACATGTCTCCTCTCAGACAAAAACTATGCTTCCTCGCTGGCGGATCAAAGCCGCTTCATGTTGTATTCATCTGTCAACTTCCCCTGCTACTCCTGTGCCTCTGCGTCCCACTCATCTGCGTTCACGGTTTCTGGGCCGACACAAAGAGAATAAAGACTCGGCCGACTCACACCGGGAGGGCTGGAAAACAAGGACGACGACCGACAAGGTAAACAAAAGCACTCCGTCGCAACAAGACACTCCTCACTCCACTACCACCTCCTTCGCGCCTCTTCATCCCCCTGCACGGTCTGCCTGAGCGCCTGGAAGAATGGCACTGCGAGGGGACAGACAGAGCCATCCATAACAGCGCTAGATAGCAAACCCGGGTGATGGTGTCATTAAGCTAGAGAGCGTGATGAACGCACTCTGCTCGTCTGATGAGAGACTCTCATTAGTTGGCGTTGGGAAGGGGCACCCGGGGCTATTGCTATGGCGGCCGCCCAGACGAGAGCCCCGGCTTGTGTAGAAGCAGCAGCTGTCAGAGAAAGCAGAGGCCAGCGTGTCCGCACATGTGGGAAGATAAAAAAAAACAGAAGTATAATGTGTTGGCCGGTCAAATGGTGTGTCGGCATGACAACACAAAATGTTGTATTTGTAGTGTTTGACAGTCGAGTGTGTGCGTCAAAGGCGTGCATTCCTTCGTCCACTGGCATGCGCCTGTCAGCGTTTGATGTCAGTTTTGTCAGGATACTCCTTATGGGCTGCAGGGACGAGACAGAGTCGGCCTGCCAGGCAGTGTCACTAGCTATAACTGTCGTCTGGACGTCTGGGCCAATCAATATCCAGAGACAACCATCTGCCCTGGTCTCTCTCTGTTACCGGAACTTTCTTAGCCCTCCCCCACTGCCCACCAGTCTGCTGCCTCTGTGCAGTCTGCCGTGTGTTCGCCTGGGCTGGATCAGCGGCTGGCCTTATCGCAGAACAACACGGGAAATGGGATGCCAGACACAGGGGCATGGGGGGGGGGCACGGACACTTTAATTTGTCACCGGTGATAGGGTTTGTCAAAGTATTCCCTGCAGTTCAGCCACCTGGGCACATTTTATTTTATTATTTTTTCCTTTCACTGCAGAAGACCCCTTGAGAAATCTTACTGAGTTTCAGCTATGACCTTGATGCTCAACTGATGCATATTTCTCATTAGAGCAGAGAAATTGTGAAGTGGAGACCTTGTTGCGCTTAACCTGTGCACAGGGTACTGATGAAAATAGAAGGCAGCTAACTTAAGTGGTCCCCTCTCCGTATAGGACATCATCACTTACACTGAAAGAAAATAGGTGTGTCAAGGATACTAGGAGAGTAAAAAGAATACAGAAGCATGAGTCAGAACAGGCTACAGACTTCCACTAAACCTGTCACACTATGGTTATGCTGGGGCTCATTTACTTGGATTCCCACCTCCCACCCACAAACACACACATCTAATTTTGCAGTAAATTAGTGAGTTTGTCATCAGTGACATGACAGCTTCTTTTCTATGTTAAGTGCATGACATAGCTAGATGGTTTATTTACATCTGTCTGCAGGAGGATTCATGCATTTTAAATGGGAATAAGAGCTCCCAGTTGGAAAAAAAGAAAATAATATGTTACTCTAACAGTCTTTGTGGATATACCCTTGGTGGGTAAACTCAAGAAAGCCCTTGGCTAGGGCTTTAAATAGAAATACTATTGCAACATGATAGTGTGAGCCAGGCTTCACCATGGCATCATTTGGGCTTACTTGTTCAGGGTACAAAATAAATGCCCATGCCCAAACAAAGGAGAATCGCAGAGCACTATTCTGTAACTACAAAGTTTTTGAGGAAAAACGGTGATTAATTTTGTTGTTTTCTTTTAATGCTACTAGCGTGTTTGATGAAGAATTACTGCATGAACTGCACTGTCTGTAAACAACATTAGAGTTTTCTAGCCAAGGATCTTATTTACTTTTACTAGATAAGAGCACGGAGCTCTTATATACACTCACAACATTCTACTAGTGTAAACCCTGGGTACTGGGTTCATAACCCTCCCCCGTAACTATTGGCCAATGCCTGATTTACTGTATAATTTGAAACAAACACCAACCATTCCTCTTGGTTAAAACCTAAAGCGTATGCATTTGATAAAGTACAATTTGTTAAATAGCGCTGTGTTTGAACAAAACAACAGATGTTTGTGTATGGGTTTAGGCTTTGAAATAAACAAGTTATAAGCATTTTTAACTGCACAAAAAGGCAATTTAAAGGAACTAACAGATTTCCATTGTATAACATACAGTGTACTGCCTAAATTCAGGAATCCTGACTTTAATCTACAGTAAGGGTGTTTCATTCCCCCTTCTTCGTGTGATTTGGCACTGTAGATGTCTTTCTGTGATTAATCTCTCCGGCCATATGCTAGTGGCACCCTGACCATGACACACTGGTTTATAATCAGTGCTGTCAATGACAGAGCACATTCTGTCCTTTAATTATAAAGATGTGAGGCCAAAGAAGCTCCTCATCAAGCTCGTTATCTGCTGTATAGCCTACAGCGGCGTGTCTAAAGTTAGCACGGTCACATAAAAGCAGTTTCTACACCATTTAGTCAGGCTGGCCAGAATGATGCAAAAATACTAATGCTTTTTTTTCCAGGTCAAATTCTTGTCTGACATTTTATGAAATTGGTGTATTAGACTTAATTCTGTCCCAGGATGAGCTTACAGTATAGTTTACTCAAATTAGCTGTGAGCCCCCAGTTTGGGTCACAAAGGAGATGGTGCTAGTGTAAATTAGCGCTGAATCATATCACACACACCACAGCTAATTAGGGAGTCCAATTAGATGATGAAAACAAGTCCTTTCACCTTGGGAAACACATGCAGGAGGTCAATGTCAAGACTAAAAGTGCAAATAACCACAAGCTAAAAATGGGAATTCTCTGAAATCTCAAGCTGTTAAGATTGGGTGGCAGCCAGCTCCAAGTATATCAATATTCATTTGCCCAGTTACGTGCAGGGTGAAAGCTACTTTAATGTGCAAATATTAACTTTATGATAATTGAATTAATTTAGGTCTGGGCCTCAGAGTAAACATTATTCAATGGCATTGGAAATTATCATAAATTAAAGTCTAATTCTAGAATGTTTTGTTTAATAGCTCTGGTATCTGTAACCTGACACTGTTCTATACAACAAAAACGTATTTCAATGGCTTTGCTAATTTCAAATGCAATTAGAAATAGCCTTAAGAGAGCATTAGGGGGCTGCTTGACTTTCACCTCAACTTCAAGATCCACTCGTAACAGTTTCACACCAGAGAGCATGCAGAAAAAAAGAAAAAAGAAAAAAAGATGAGCAGAAGCAGGCAAATGTAAAACAACCAAAACATCTCTTTTCCACGTTGACATCTCTATCCAACCTGCAGAATGAAAGCAGGACAGGAAATTCCCAATGTATTTGACAGGTGCAGCAGATGACTGAGAAATTAAGGACAGCATGTTGTTGGGGAAGTTATTGGTAAGAGAGGTCCCCTTCCACCAATAAAGCTAAATATCAGATGTATATATATCCAAAGAGGACTGGTCTATCTGTTAACCTTGAGCAAGATTAACGTTATAACCTCTACCTTTTCTTATTGAAAGTACTACCTTTAAGTGTCTTTAAGCTTCATCAATATTGCCTAATTGCACAAATGAAAGCAGGTTACGATGCCAGTACAGTATAGGTTGTAACCGTTTTATAAGAACCATGCGCTAGCGATGAAGGCCTAGGACATTATATTTATTTGCAATGACGGAAGTGGAGGAACAGTTTGTACAAAATATAGCACTGCCTTCCCCCCACACACACACTTTAGCAGTGAGCAATAGCCAGTCAGTCAGTCAGTCAGTAACCCGAGGGTGCCTACAAGTGCGTATGCTTGTGTTTCTGTAACGCACTGGCACATAGCCAAGGTATGAAGAGCTTAATGGTTCATAGACACTTCATAAAAAGCATTCCGTGCCATGTGAGGTTTACAATTTAATAGGAATAAGTCCCATAAATTTAGATCGCTCTACTGTGTCTAGCTGTTGAGAAACATGACTCCAAGCAAACCTGTTTTGGGTGAAAACAGGGTCGATTCAGGTCTTAGTACAACACAATCCGAGAACAATATTTAAATCAATATTATAATCATTCTCCATTTTTTGAAAGCAAACATAAAAACGCAACAATTGAACAAATTTTCTTTTCTGGATTTCACGTCTTCGATGGCCTTAAGGGAGGCATCAGAACTTCTAAGGCCTTCATCCCAGGCTAGTCTGCGGGGGCTGCTCGGCGAGAAACAGGCTTCCCCGGAGGACGTATCGCATCTGCCGATCAATTTCCCGCAGCTTAGCCAAGTGTTGGCTGCATATTAACGCACTGTGGGAAAGTTATCTGGTCACCTCGCAGGTGAGGCCAGCTTAAGTTGCCAATTATCCCGCCCCTCGCCCACGGCACTTGCGCCCGCTTTAACAAATAGAAAATCTAATTAATTAGGTAGAGAGGAGCGATGTGGACGTCCGGGGGTGCCTGTGAGGATATGCTAATCCATCTCAGCCTTCTGTGCCGCGCAATTTGTAACTTTGCCCTCGATTTTAACTTCCCCCCCCCCCCCCCCCGTCCCTCGCCTCCTCAACATCCTCAGTATACAGCCTAATGAGCACCACTTGTCCAGACAGACAGACCGCAGCCCCGTAGCGCTGAGTTGAATGACAACGGGAAGGTAGGGGGTCTCGGCCAGAGCCGTACCACACCCGGAGTAGAAACACAGCTGGAAGAGAGAAACAGCAGCACTGTACAACATCAGGTCCTGACTGCTAGTACTGTATGCTTGGGCCGGTCCAGAACCCTCCTGGCCCCTTTGGGAGGTTAACTGAGGTTTGAGGGTGAACAACAGGGGGCGCTAGGCAGAGAGGAAAGCATTTCTTTGGCCAGCTGCAGACAGACGCCTTCGCAGTGAGACACCGGCGTGCAGCAGCGCTCCGCTGACGGTGGTGATGGGGAGACAGCTGCTGGAAGCACGGCCTCCCCGCAGAGCGATGTGCTGCGTGTGCGCTGGCACCAGGCAAAACGCCACGTTAAACACCATCAAAACGCTACCGCAAGCCTACATGTCACAGATTCCTTGGGTCTGCTGTAATGCTGCTCATCTGAGCGCATTTGCCTGCCAGGGTAGTAGGGTTTCCAAATAAGACTAAAAACTGATTATTTAAAAAGTATAGTTAATTGTATACTATATAGCTTACCGTTCTGTGTGCTGAAATAATAATCTGGTACTTCTACACAGCCCTGGCTCAGTAAGTAGGAACTAAACAAAGTGGCAAACCGCTCGCCGTCGCAATGCGTTTCAATGTGTGGGGCAGAGCTTCTGAGGGAGTTTGTTTTGATTTGAGCTCAAAGTTAGCAAGCGTTCTGGAGAACGGCTAGCCCTGCCTTTAACTGGTGGTACACAGAACCCACTTCACTAGAGGCAGGAAGCACACAAAGGAATTGTTGTCAGCAATGTGGGTGATCAGATATGAAAGTAATGCGTGTCATTCGGCAGCCCATCTCTGCGTGCATGTCCATCTTTCATACACACACAATTTTGTGGCGTTACAATACCTTCATTCAGCTCAATGGCTTGATCATGTTTCACGGCAATATACCCCTCATGCTGTTCATTTTCATTCGACTTCCTTCAATACGCTTTTTTTTTTCACGTCGCCAGTAATGGCAGGCAGAAAATAGCCGTGAAGGGGCTGGGCCGTAGAACCTGGTGCCAGAAGCTCAATTCAACACAACACCTAATCCATGCGCATCTTTTGTACGCCACACTCGTGGGTATTGTTAGCGGACAGCGACGCACAAAGCCTTGCAGCGCTGTGTGTTGCATGTATACATGGGCAGTCAGAAGATGGATCACAGCACAATAGCAGGAGAAGGCGGGGGAGCTTTGAAAGTGGTAATGAATGGCGGAGGGTTCCAGTGTGAGCCCTTGAACTGTCAAACTGATGTGATTAAGGGCAGCCGAGGAAGAAGTCCTGTCCACTGTAAGAGCCAGAAAAAACAACTGCTTTAACGTTACATACAGCTTCAGTGTTGCTCGGGCTGTCTGGATGGGTTAGGCTGAGCTGTGACGGGAAGCTTTGAACATCCCTTTGGCCACATAGAGAGGTACTTGAAAATACTGTACAGACCAACAGAAGAACATGCATGCACTGCTTACGTCATCATTAATGTGGCCAATATTTAGGGTTTCAAGGCAAAAGACTGATCGCCCAGTGACCACAATTGGCACATTTTCACCT
This sequence comes from Amblyopsis rosae, assembly GCA_025399935.1. NCBI lineage: Eukaryota > Metazoa > Chordata > Actinopteri > Percopsiformes > Amblyopsidae > Amblyopsis > Amblyopsis rosae. Next base: position 25,850 of record JAODTR010009024.1, on the reverse strand, counting down.
TGATCGTCGGCGATCAGCTAATCAGTCTAAACAGAGCCGGTTAGCACCATTCATAAATACATGCATGTGCACTGACTTCATGTCCACATGCTCAGTAACTAATTTCTGCTAAGGCTAGTAGTAGCGGTCATGGTAGCCTACACTAATGTCAAACATGTCTGCGGTGCGGAAATTCTTCAGTATATGCGGAAGCAGAAGTTCCCCATTATTTGGGAAGAAGTTGTTTAATTGACATGTGGACATTGAACATCAATATCTTAACAATAGTGAGCAAATAGTGACATTTCATCTCATGGAAAACAGTAAGGTACTTCATATCAATTACGCTGCCTTGTAAAAGTGTGCTAGTGGCTAGTGAATGGCAAACAAATTGCTGAGTAATTTTTAATTAAGATTAAACAAAACTGCCCTACTGTAGGTAAGAATTACTTTATCAATATAGGCAAGTAAATAAGATCTTTCCTCTGACAATATAATATACAAAATATGCAAGATTGTACATATTGTACATACAGTTTATAAAAGGATATTCTGACCTTCATGGCAGCTAGCTACATTAAAAATGAGTGAAATATAGCCAAAGTAAAAACTCTTTAAAACCACTTTCCACTACAGTATTTCTCCAGGAAAGGACTGTAACACTCGTCAAATATTATGTCTCAGATTTTTAGATAGCCTTGCTGAGGTCAAAGCATGGAGTCAGCAACAGAATAATGTACAAGAGGCAGGCTGTTTTTTAAAAACATGCTGAGGCAGCGAGAGAGAGAAAATATTCTACCTGAATTTACCGTCCGTTTTAGTCTTGATGGATGGTGACAGTTTCCAATTGATCCACCTGGACTTTATTCCCCCCCACTGCTCTTTGGCGATAGCCTCAGTGGTGGATGGAGATGAGGGGGTGGAAGAAGATAGGTAGAGTGGGAGGTGGGGTCAGGGGTCGCGGGTGAAACCCCCCACCGCTACTCCGAAATAGTTCAGCAACCTTCTACACTTCCTGTGTGAGGAGACAACAAGGAGGGGGAAAAGAACAGCAGAAGGGACTGAGTGTGTATCACCACAGGAGGGGCACAGCTGAACCACAACACTCCAGTAACCTCAAGGCTGTATTTCTTTCCCCTTCTTTTTGACCCGCACGACCGTGGCGGAGTTGTGAAACTGGGCCGCTGACCCCAGGCTTAGGAGGAGAACAGAGGAGGCTGCACGCACTCTTAAGTGCAATCTCCTCAGTCGCTGGCCTGTCATAACATCACAGCTAACACAAGCAGAGAGGACGTAAATAGAGCCAGATGTTCTGGGGCCGGCCCGGGGATCAGGAAGACTGAGTAGGAGCCAAGCAGCTCTCTGGGCTACATGGTGAAATGTCGTTGTTGTTGAGATCATGCCTGACGACCATGGAGGTTTTTGAGTTTCCAAACGCTTATGATAGATGTTTATTGTGATATTAATATTGTAATGCATGCGTCTATAGATCAATATTAATGGAACAGGCAAGGACCCCTACAATAAGCCTTGTGCTCGTGAATAGCCTACACACATTCTCAATACGTACACCAACAGTCTCCCACAGTGTCTGTATACTAAATGCAAGTGATTTTAAATGCAGCAAAGTAGTTTTATACCGACAATTACACTAAATAGGGTCCTTAAAGTCAATAAAATGCTTTTATAGCCACCAACTGGAGAAATTACATTGCAGAAGGACAGGACTACTATATAGTTCATGGCAAGGCAAAACATAAGTTTTTGATGGACCATTTTACAATCTCTCAGAAAAGGTACTTTCTTTCCCCAAAAAAAGAAGGTGGTCTCGGAGGAGTTCATTCTCTCAACATTTAAAGTTCAAAGTCATCAACTAGTATTTGTACAGTCACCTTTTAAAATCCCTCTGCTGAGGAAAAACGACTCTCCCACGTAGAAGAATGTGTGACAAATGGACTTCCAGTCAATCCTCTCTTGCACGGTCAGCATTCCTGACCACCAACACCCACTGTGCCCCCGGTTGCTTTTAATGACTAATAGTGAGTAAGCCATGGATTTTCTGCCGCGACACTCACCGCCATTACACAGAGACAAACTATTGCTCCTAAAGATGTATACTCAGAGACCAACACCAAAAGATGGGTTTGGGAGGAGGAGACGCTGCGGAAGGCCGTGAGCGCAGAGCTATTGCTCGCCTCTGTTAGCAATGGATAAAACATGTCCTGCTTGGACAGTCTCACAAGCAGCCAGGAGATGAACGCTCCCCTATCGACCAGCTCAACACAGCTGCTGTAGAACCACCGCCCCGTCGTATCACGGAGCCCCAGAGAAGCTGTAAACACCTAACCACCACCACATTCCCCTGCCTTTTAATTAGACCATTGTGGGTGCCTTGGCTTGGCGGATGTGACAACCTATGGCATAAAAAGGCGGGAGAGTGGAGAGGCTTCCTTCTGCTTGGTGTGAGTTTCACATACTGTACAGTCAGTGCCGAAAAGACACAGAGGGGGCTGAGATGTGGGAAATGGTCAGTGGCGCGCAGCGAGCCAGTGACATCACCCCTAAAAAGCAGTTGTTTTTTTTAAACACCAGTCTCCATTACACAGCCTGTCACAACTCACTTCCTTCTTCCCATGCTTGAGGCCCAGTCACATTACAAGAGGCCATAACAATTTTTCAGCGGGCGACACTGCCTCTGAGCTCCGGACAACATGTTCTGGAAAAACAACAACAAGCCACGATGAAAACTAATGTTATTAGCAGTGGCTGGCATCGATGCCGGGTGAATTGGTGTCAGCGGATTCTGTTAAAAGCACACACAAGGTCTCCTGTGTCTATCTCGATGGTGGATGCTAGCGCTAGGCTAGAAGCAGTCCAGTTGTGTTGTTTTGCTGTTATTCCCCACCACCGCTCTGCTTGCAGTATTGATTTTACTGAATGCGATTAGCCACTGGGGGTGTTATCAAGCTTGGTAACCCAAACCACCCAGGCTATTAGATTCGGTGCTCACATATTGCCTGGAAGATGAAGGATAAAGTATCTCTGATTGTTTCATTGCAACACAACTATGATTGTGCCCCAGTTTGAAAGCAGCGTCCCGTAATTTCTAATCTCATTTACTGGAAATAGTCCCACAGGGAGGGCCCCTTATGCTGCCATAATAGTTTTGAGGTGAGCCCCATTAACCAAACAAGCTTTCTGGAGCACAACTTTGCCAATTAACACCACACACAATCCCTCAACGTTTAGCTTCTCTGCAGACTGCCGCAGACCCCCACAGACCTCAGTAGACCCAACTCAACATCTCATTTTGAGAATCCTGCCGCAACTCGCACTCCTGGAGTGAATCCTGATGTAATCTTTCCATCCCCCACAGCGGTGGTGAACCTATTCATTCAACAAGGCTAAAGCCACTCCAGGCTTCACAAGCTCACCCTCTCAAACATGGCGGAGCCCCAGTAGAGTCCTGCACGGTGCTGCTGATCAATGGCCCCGGGCATCGGGGGGGGCCCATAGGGTCCTGCACTGAAGAACTAGTAATGACTCACAGTGCGACTGTCATACCCTCCATTAGCTGTGATGAGGCAGGAGGCCCAATGGCTGATTGATTACTAATTAGATTAATTACGTTTAAGTAAAAAAAAAAAAAAAAAAAAAAAAAAAAGGAGAAGGAGAATGTAATGGAATTTTATGGGGTGGGGGGTGGTGCTTGACAGCTACTTTTGTAGTGGGGGGGGCGCTCTTAGAAATTACCACTGAAATGAAAGTAATGCCCTCCCATGATGAACAGTGTTGGAAAAGGTCAGCCCATGATGTCTGTTTAGAGCAATAACCCCCCCCCCGGCCCTCACACAGACACACAAGAGAAAATGGATCAAACCAGGCTCATTACTTTGATCGACCCTCTGCAGGTATTGCTCTACAACACAGCTGGACACATTTCACCACAGCGTTTAGGACCGCTTTATTTACCATTTTAATTCAAGGCCAGGTCCCCCTCCCCCTCTCCCCGCTCTCTATCTCCGTTGACGCGGCTTGTTAGCCAGCGCTATCAGTGAAACACGACACGATAAGGTCCCCTCCCCCGGTTTAGTCTAATGTGTGTAATGATAGACTTGTTCTACGGAGGCACTCGCTAAGGGAGCAGAGGTGTGCAGCGACTGAGCTGCACTTAATCTCCCCGTCCCGAGATAAAGCTAATAACCCACAACAAAGCTGAAGCCAGGCTGATTTCAATCTTGAGGGGGGAAGAAAAGAACCACTTCTCCATGCATCTTGAGGTGTCCTGACCTTTACATGGTTTGTATACGCACAGCGGGTCAGCCAGTTTTAAGATTCAGGTATCAGCGGTGCCGTAGGCGCAGAGCGTCATCGACTAATTGTTAGCCAGGTACAGCATGCATGCGCTTGTCTGTAGTCCGTTGGCATGGCAACATTTGTTACGCACGACTGCATATAGAAATGGAAATATAGATATACAGTAGCCCCAGACTTCAGAGAGGACCAAGGCCTCCGATCAAGCGGGAACCTCTGGTGCTGAGAAATTAATACAATGTAGAAAATGCCAAAATCTACAGTTCCTCGAATGGCCACTTGAGGCTGGCTGCAAAAGGGAGTCAATCCCCATAGACTCCCATGTTAAAATGCCAGACTTTACAGCAAAAATAAAAATGTTTACAGCATGGTTCAAAAAACTGTTAATGGCTCTATAAGCTCATCTCCTCGTTCATGACAACTGTACTTCTTAATTTGATAAGAAGTGTGAATTTCTCGACCTTGTGTCCCAGCCTGCCCTGCTGGCTCACGGCAAGCTTGTGGGAGCCAATTCCCATAGTGCAATGGTACATTTAGTGGAACTTTGCCACTCATCTTGGGAACATAAAAAAAGAAATAGATTGATTTCTGGTAAGAATGTGGACGCAATTGGCACAATCTGCAATATTACAAGACAGCTCATTACAGACCAATATGGTCCATCGTCCATATCCATCTCCCAACCCTGACATAATGATGCCAGCGCTAATAGGAGCCGGGCCTGAACAATATGTTAGAGAGGGGAAACTTTCCAGCATAAAGCTTTTGGGCCAGTCTCATGACACGAGTCATGAAGACGGTCCATCCTCATCAGTATTTTCAACAGAGTTCAGGCTTGTTAAGCTGTCGTGTCACCAATGAGTTCCCCCGGGGCTGTTGAGATCAAGTGGAATATTACAGCTATTCATTATACTACACCGTCTCCATTCTCAGTGGTGGTCTCCACTCTGTCCACCGAGCTGAGCTGCTTTACATTTGGTACCAAACAGAGAGCAAATAAACAGCCTATTTGGAAGAGCTGCAGTTACGTTTCACAACAGTTGTGGCAGAACCAGAAATGCCATTTGAAAGCTCACATGCCCAGGTCTTTTCTGTGGAAACTGATGAAATGAACACCGCCTTGTCACAGGGGCAATAGCGTTACCTTGTTTAAGAAGCGTGTTAGAGGAGACCTCTACATAAGAGAGGTGGTCCTGTCTCCCTATATGCACATGCTGTTGCTCCTCCTGCCACCTCCCCAGAGCTGCGTGGCTCAGTGCGCTGAATACACGCTGTGCTAACTGAAAGCGACCCTGACTTGTTCTTTCTCGGAGACGCGCTGGCCGGGCTTTTCTGCGCTGCTGGCGGTTGACAACTGGCCTTTAGGCTGTGGTGCTCTGCAGTGTGAACTTTGACCCCCACCATGTAGCCCCCTTACACACACACACACACTTCCAAACCGCTAGACAAAATTGCAGAGCTGCACTTCTCTTAAGATAAAACAGACGTTAAGATTATTCTGGCCAAAATCTCCAATGAATAAATACAGGATCTGTTCTACAGGTAATATAAAATAAAAAAAAGACTGCTTTCTGGGGTTGAGAGAGATATATATTAATATTATTTCTTATCCCAGAAGATATAAGTGTTTACACTACCAAACACGAGTTTTCAATTTGAAATTCAATGCAACCGAAAAAAAAAAAAAAAAGGAGACATTTCAGACATACTATTTTTACAACTCGTTCCACCAGAACCTGGAATACTCGAACAAGATATGTAAAAATAACAGACGAGTTACAGGCGCTACACATGCGGCAGACCACATTCTTCATGCTTTTCAGAAAGCTGCGTCCACTGAAATGGAGACGTGTGTGGATGCGGGGCTCTCCAGTAAATGTGGGCTGCTCTTATCAGCCGCACCGCCAACAGGCCTGAGGACTACAATGTAATGGCCTCACAGCATGGCCATAAATCACATATTGGGGCTGTGTGCCACATGCACTGACACAACCAATCTGGCAAACAGGGTCTTTATTAAAGAGCACATTATGTCGGCCAGTCTCGCTTCCCTCAGACGAACTCCAAAATGTTTGCATTTATTAAAACCATGCGCGTGCGCACGCGCGCGCGCACACACACACACACACACACACACACAAACAAATACCAAGCTCTGTGGGCATAGATGCCTCTCTGCATCTATGACAAGTGAGAGACATAGAGACCGGCAGCATTGCATTCATATCTTGTCACCCACTCTGTTGACAGTATAACGTTTGTCTCCCTCCCACAATGAGTTTAGATATGTCAAAGTATTCATGTCTCGAGTGCTTTAATGGCATTTCTTTGTTGTGTACACTACAGTAACACGTCCACATACATCTGTGCTGTGTCTGTACACATACGTAGTCATCTTTTCTTCCCTACCGGTGTGTGCTTTAGTCTCTTTCCAGTCACTTTGACAACTAAATTGGAAAATGTAAACACAATATGAGCCGTCGGAGAAATCCCAATACAAACCTGCCAGTGCTTGAGTTGCCAGTACAGTGACAATTATAGCGCAGGTACATGAAGCTTTTGCATGTTCCATCATACAGATTTTAAGTCAAAAACAGAGTAGCCTCTAAAGTGACATTTTATACAATCCCTTGCTCTTCAACCAATGCTGAGAAACCCCATGGACACAGTACTGTATGTACACTGTGACATGCTCATATGGAACTGCTCATTGGTTTTTAACTACAGTATCATTATTTCAGTATTTTGTTCTGTTTCTCCACTCTTTCATATAGAAAACATATTGGAGAACATCTAGAAAATACACAGTATGGCTTAATCACCATCTATGCAGGGTTGCCTATAGCATTTCACCTTCTGTTCCACTCACTCATCCCCTGCCCTCTCAATAAGCATGGATTATTTTATTTTGTGTATACTTCCCAAATCTTTTATATGTAATTTTATATAATTTCTATAATGCATGTTCCTGCATTAGTTAAAAGTCCAAAACGGTATTATATATTATATATTATATATATTTGCCTATGTACAATGCAAGATGTCCTTGGGTGTTTTGAAAGGCATCCTGACATTAAATGTATTATTAAATAAACTTTGAATGCATTGAAATGTTAAATTACCCATTTAACATTTCTGTTCTGCACTCTGTGCTCATTTTTCTGTCATAAGCCAAATAATGAAAATTAAAGCCTTACAAAGTTGGGCTAGCCATAAGTGAACATTTCCCTAATAAATACAAATAATTGTTACAGTATCATATTTTGCAGTTATGCATCTGAAGTTACAGGATATGCATAAGGACAAATTCACATTTGTTGAAGTGTTGAAATTTAGATGTTCAATCATTGCCTGCCTACTGGGCCAAACTAGTGTTTGTGCAAAATAAAAGACATGTGATGTAAAGCTCAATGTGCTCACAGGGAGGAAAACAATCTTAGCAGGGAAATCATGAACACTAAACACCAAATCCCGTCTCCCAAACGTCGAACACACAAGACGCGTGCCTAAGTAAACATCACCAGGGGAGCACATTTACCAAAAAGATACATCCCCTGCAGAGGGGAAAATACAAATGGAAATTATCCTCTTAAAAGCAGAGATGTCCTCGCTTAGAAAACACCACTGAGAAATAACTTCACAGAACTCAACAAAAGGTTATGAACCAGGGCTGCTAATTACAACACATTCTTACACAATATAGGGTTGGAATCTGGCAACTGTTAGGGTTTTTTGGGCTCTGAACCCACAGAGCAGCTCATGAATCACACACAGGAAGCAGGAGGCTGTTTACCAGAGGGTGTCCACAGTACCATCTCACCTTCACTGTACCAACGTCCCACAGATCTCCACCTGTGAAGGCCTGGACATGGGGCGGGGGGGCCTGCCGGCTGGGTTTGAGCAGAGCGGCCCGTCTTCTTTGCCGCAACATGTTTATTGGAACCTGGCAGGCCAGATCAAGCATGTGGGCGACCTGGTGGAGCTGCTGTTATTCGTTATCTGGTGTGATGTGGCGCAGACACAGACACAGAGGAGGAAAGGGAAAGGCAGCCAGACAGCTAAATCCTGGATCACAGCGCAGGCATGTCATTTCCATGCATGTGTCATTTCCCCTCACACAGACGGCTTCTTATGAAAACGGTGGCTGCAACCTCAGCTGCTGCCCGTGCGCTCTCCTCCGGCGCCCGTGGACCGGCATAGATGGAGAAATAATGAGCTCCCGTTGCCTTGTCAACGCCACCCCCCCCCCCCCGAAGACAGCCGTACCTCCTTAAGCTGCTGGTGCACAGAGCTCTTCCATAAACACGACTTCACTCGCAGATGAAATTTCATATTGTCTGCAAATCTCTTCGATAAGAACGAGTTTTAGACAATTATCTAAAAATTTTTGGTAGCGTTGTTTTATAGTTGTATTACACATTTTAGGGAAAAAGAGGCTTAGGAGATAATGCTAAAAAGGTAATTTCACCTGAAGCTTCAGCTTGCTAATTATAGCTACTGTAGCAGAACAGTATTGCAATAACAGACCTTGGGATGAACTCATTTAAACGGACAAATGTCTAGCACCAAGTCACAAAAGCAATGTTACGCAAGCTCATCGGTCCTCATTCATTACTTTGAGGACATTGTATCTTTTTAACTAATCATTGAACACAATGAGGCCCTTAGCAGCAAGCCTTAAGGCGTCTGCACGCACTTACCTTTATCTTAACCTAAATAACTAAGAGTCACACAGCATATAATATTAGTCTCTAATTGGGTTATATTTTCCTCTAAAGTTACTTTTAGTTTAAAGAGCGTGACTTCAGTCAGCCGTCAAGGTTCGCTGCTGATGCTTGCGCTTGGCAACATTCCTCATACAGACAAAGATGTCTACTTGTTTCCTGTAGGGCAGCATTCTCCTGTCTGTCTGTAGTACTCTGTTGTCAACAGCAAGCATGGCTGGACACACGCAGGCACAAAACTAGCTTTACTGTCTGGAAGCACAACATAAAAATAAAGTAAAAAAAAAAAAATAAAATAAATAAAAAAAAATATCTAGTTACTGGTGCTGGGTTTGTATAAGCTAACGTTTCAATCCCTCCACCCAGAGCCTTTTCCCCACTATCTTGGGGAAGGGGAGGAAATTCAAATCAATGTTTCCCTTTCATTAAAAAAAAATAAAAAAATAACAGCTGCTAAAACACACAAAGAAAAAAAACTGCACTTTCTGACGTCTGGAAATAAAGCTTCTCCTATATGGAGTCCAGTTAACAGAATTCAACTTTCACCTACAACTTCTGGAGAAGCTCCAACCTTGGAGCACATAATCCAATTCAAATCATATCAAACTGGCGCACGGCCAGCATAAAAGACAGAGCTGCTCTGAAACAGCAAATCAGGACGTGAAGGATTGAACTGAATGTCAAAAATGGCAGAATGTGAGAAACAAAGCCTCATAAATGTTAGCCTATAATTCCACAAGACGCTAGGCTTCATTCCAAGTGCACCGCTCAACTGTGTCCATGAGCCAGCGCAAACCATGACATCAGCGTCCATAAAGCAGAGCCGTACACGCCAGGCTGTGCACATACATAACACCAGTGGCACAAACCATCAACTCCCACAGAGCCTGTTGCGAACATGACTCATGAATGACAAGTCAACTAAAGAGGCAGCGCATGCTCCTTCCTGAGGCCGGTCCCTTAATGACGGGGGTGAGGCCTGGATGAATGGGAAGTGGCCAGAGTGCCATGGCTCTGGCACGGGGGTCCGATGTAGGACGAGAACAGTGGAGGCCAGTGGGTAATGTCTGCTAACAGAGGTCCTTGCCAAGAGGAGCCGTTTCTAGCTTGCACTTCTCCGTCATCGGTGATGTGGGCTGACCAGAGTGGATGGACTCAAACTCAAACAAACTCATACTTGCCGGTCGAAGAAACGAGCACCACTGTGAGGACAAAGGCAGACATTTGCTGCAGATCTGCACAAAAACAAAAGGAAGCACTTTGTTTAAAATAAAAGGAAAGGACAAAGCAAGATGGTCTGCTGAGATAGCCTGCTTCTGTTCCTGGAATATTTTCATTGGACGGTGAAAACTAGGGCCTCTCTCTCTCGATTTTTTAATCAAGCATAGCAAACAGGATCCAAATGGGAAACACTAAACCTCCTGTAAAGTGCAAGTGAGCAAGCGAGTGGATGTAAAACAGCAACTAAAAGAAAAAGAAAAGGCTAATGAAAAAAGGCAGAAACGGGTGTGGAGTGGGTGAGCCCCAGGTTAGCTGGTGGTGTACTTCACAACCCTGCAGCCTGTAAAGCGCCAGGGTCAGCTAGAGGGCTCACCAACCAACGGAACCTGGGAAAGAAGGCTAAGTTGCACGCACGCACTTCGCCCTGCACGGCAAAACAATTTCCTTTTCAATCTGCAGCACAATAAGTGGCCATTTGTTTGACCTTTTGCATGGCAGTTTTGACCAAGCAATCACTTTTTTGGCTCCAGGTAGTGAAATATCACCCTGAACCTCCTGGTTTTCTGAGTAGGAAATCCAGTCAGCTTCCAGCTGGCTGTAAGCACTAACTCTGCTTAGTATCCAGCCTTCCCTGACAATTATTTTGGCTGATCAGAGAAGGCGATCATATGTTAGATATCAAATAGAACACAATCATAGATGGGTACAACTGACACTCACAACACACTGTGCCATGTGATTGCCACATCCCCTCCCCCGACACCAATAATGGCAGAGGTTAAGCAAGTCAAGTAGCCGAAAACTGCTCAATATGAATTCCAGGCCAAAAAGGCTCATTAAAAAAAGTAGTCCACTGATGAAAATAGTCAAACTCCACGATGAGCATTTACATTAGGCTTTGACGCTGCTTATTTGGGTTTTCCTGTAGGAATGGGGATTAGGAGTGCTGAAGAACTCCTGGTGGATCCTCCGGAAAGGCAGTCTCCTTCCGCCAAGTCACAGTCTGGCTGGCGTGCTGCGGGTGGACCAAGTGGGCAGGCGGAGGGACTTATCTGCCAGAAACAGCTGGAGGAGCAGAAAGCCTCCACCATTTAAGACCACATGCGGAGGGAATGGGAGGGAATGGGAGGGGAGGCCAGGAGGCCAGAAAGAGGCAACAGCTAATGGCTTTCAGGTAGCGTGCGATCGGAGGCACAGCACACACAGATATAGTTAGCGGAGTCACATCCACATGCTGCGTGCAGGGGGGACGCACTGCAACAACAGAAGGGCGGGCGTATACGTGCAATCTCTCTCTCCCTCGCCCGCACTCTCTGCAGACATGCCCGCCCGTGTCGTGCCAGTCGCTCCTGGGTTCCTTGGGTAGAGATTACAGGCGCAGGAGATCACAGCGCACATGACAGGCTTGCGTTTGAACAAGAACAAACTGGAATGAAGTAGAATGTTTCAGAACTAGGAGCACTCAACTCTCTGCCCACCTCTCCTGTCGCCTGGAGATTAGAGCGGCCTCGCTCCACCTCACAGCTCCGCCGGTCCTGCTAAGGCTGCCGATGCAACACATCCGGAAGGCGCCCCCACCCGCTGTATGTGGAGGAGGCATTCTGGGTAGCGGCCACAACCGTGGCTCGCAGAAGTGTCGACTAAGCATCGTGGGGCCAGCTAGGGCTACGCATTTTATGGGGGGGGGATGAGATTCCCAGGTGTCACTTTAATTGAGACCTTGATGCTGCTGTCTGAGCAGAATTACTTACTGTTAAGTGCATGGAGGGCATAGGCAGTCTGCAAAATTAAGGCTTGTTATATAAGCATAGTTACATTCCTGCTGACATATTCCATGATAAGAACCAATTTGTATTACATCTATCTGCATGGTGGGGCCAACATAGCGACCCCAAAACATGAACATTATCGGGCTTAAAGTTTAATAAATCCCTCTGTTCAGGTTATGGTTCTAAATGCAGTTCCCAAAAGGGGTTGAGCAACATCTGAAGAAGCCTAACTGGAAAAGCAGCTTTGTCTTCATGTAGCGCCGGCATCTAAACAGAGGCTGCTCTTTCTGCCATTGTAATGGAATTACAGTGGCAGCCTCTGCTGATTGATGAAAGTGCCATGCGTGCAAGTGGCTTCCTTTACATTGCAGAGTGCCTCCCGTGTAGGACCGCAATTCATCATCTGACAGTGGGATGGCTCCATTCATCTGAGTGCGTGCCAGGACCCAAACTGTGGGTGCCCCGGTCGCGCTCTGCCTCAGAGAGAGCAGCGGCCCACACGTCACAGTCTTTAAACATATCTGGGAGTGGCTAACCTTTAGAAGACGTCAACCTACGTTTTGGTGACACAATACTGGACACACGCACAGGAAAGCAATGACATGCATTAAAGTCAACAAGGTATTAAGACGCGTAGACATGTCATGTGACAATTCAGACACCTTATTTAGACATTTTGAATGCAAGCATGTTATCAGCGTGCCAGGGTATTGCATATTTATAGCTGAATGTTCCAATACACTGAGACCACCACACGAGCCTCCAGTAGGTAAGTGAAACATTGAAAACATAGCTCCTAAAAGGAAATCGTTTAAACATCTAAAGCGCCGACTCAGCGAGGAGAAACGGCTACTGCACAGTGTGCTCCTCCTGACCATCCTCACACAAGGGAGCAGGAAAGCGCCGCCAAGAAAATGATTACATTAATCCAGGGGTACACAACACCTCACAGTGTGACCGTTTGGCAATGCAGGCGGCACCGTAGCAATGTGTTTGCCTCAGCACGGGCACAAACACTTGCTGGTTTTCTTGCTCTTCACGGTCGTCTTGGCGAGTCAGGCGGTTATGGGCGGTGGGGGTGTAATTGGCGTGCATGCACAGCCCGGCAGGCCCGTTGCGTGCGCCAGGGCTTCAGTCCGGGCCACAAAGCACAACGGCTCTGCTGTGCTCCCACAAAATGTGTTTTAACGCTACCATTCAGCAACAGGCTGAGACCTGCACAGCTCCAGCGATGCCATCCATCTAGGCTAATCCATTTCCCTGGCGGGGGAACGGGGCCGCCATACAAAAGCCTCCCGCCCTGACTTAACGCAGGGGAGGAGGGGGGAGTCAGGCTGAGCATGGGGGGTGAGGTTAAGGATGGGAGTGGGTGGCGCTGGGAGCCAATCCAATCTTCATATTAACTTTGCCTTGCCCTGGCCGGGGGAGAGAGCCGGAGGGTGAGGAGGGAGAAGATGGGTTAAATGAAGGGCTCCTCTCCCACGGTGAGTAAGGCTGGGCGATTGATCAGTAGACACAGTCAGCTAAGACGAGGCCCGGGCGGAGAGGCGGCGGTTTTAGCTGGAGCACACAATCACGGATATCAAACACAATGAGGTGGCACTGGGGGAGACTTGAGGCCACTTCCAAACGGATGCACTGCAGAGGTAGCACAAGAGGTCCCTGAAGTGAATCTGGGGGCTCATTTGAAGCGATAGCCAGCGACAGGGGCACCTAAACCCCCGTCACTTGCCTAAACCAAAAAATAAAAACTGTTTTGCAGAAATGTATCAGCATAGGCTTGTTTGTTGTTGTCCTTTTCACAGCTACCTCACTTTTCCTCTTGGTCTCTGTGTGACATCCATCTTTCACAGGAGAGACATATGCCCCCCCACCCCCCCACCCCTCCCCGCGCCCGCCATTCTTGTTCTCCCGTCTATTGTTCCAGGCTGAGATACACAGCCTGGAACCACAAGCCCTGCAATGCTGTCATCGCTGCAGCTCAATACCTGCCTGCACTGCTGATAAGCATACAGACATCTGGAGGAGGAGAGAAAAGGGGAAATACAGCTCCCGCTCCTGTATAAGACAACAGGAGGAGGTCCATTTGGCCACCCGAAGATTAGCATTTTACAGTATAGTGACCAAATTGTTTATATTTCGAAATAGATAGGTAAGAGTTGCTAATGATGTAGCCAGACAAGTTACAAGTCCCTAGAAAAAAAAATAGCCTGGTCATACGCCCCGATGCCCTTTAACCTTCTTTGCCATGGCAAATTACATGCTAGCAGCTGCATTTCCAATTCAAATGCACTCAAATCAGTGGCGCTAATAGCAAGGCGGTCAGCTTAACAGGTCAGCAGTAGGAGATACACAGGAAATGATCCTTGTCCATCTACGCATACAACGATTTCTCTTCTTTGCTCAAGACGGCCATTAGTTGTGCGCCAAGATATTCCTGTTGTTAGATGTGCCGTACCTTGGGGACCGTGACATCTCCTAGCTGCCACTGTCACCATGGTTACCACCGCCTGACACCGCTGGCAAACAGCAAATAGAGTGACCACAGCAGAACGTCGGCGAGGATGCTGGCAGAGGCTGTGTGCTTCACCAGACAATAAAGACCTCAGGGCGTAAGAGGCCAGTAACATTTAGGAGGAAGCAGACTGCTCCTGGTGGCACCACATGACAACATCACACAGCTAGCGAGCAGGGCAGGAGCTTGTTGGCATAATATGGAATGTTAATTAGGGCCTGGAAAAACTAAAGATGCCTCACGTAAATGTCACATCCTCATGAAGAGAACTGAGATGCAGACAGCTCCCTTTGCATTCTGTCAACTGACGTTTATTTGCTTTCCGGTGGCAATTTCCAGGCGGGTCCCTTTAGCCCGAGCACACTCCTGTGACGTTCGCCCTCCTTCCTTCGATTCTGCTGTTTACTCTGTGATTAATGGCTCCATTTCAAGCTGAGATTCTTTCTTTTTTTTGCCAGAATAAGATTACAATCTGTTCAATCTGTGCGAACACAAGATTGATCTAGCTAAAGTTGTGGGGTGTGGGGGCGGTGGTGGTGGGGTCAACAGAACAAACGTAGCTATTAAAAAATAAAAGAAATCTGAATTAAAACACGATTACTTTGGAAATACCACAATAGTCGATCAACAAATATAAAGCTGGTCAGATGGGGAGAAAAGAATGGGGTAAAAAAAACAAAAAAACAAGAGTGGTATGTACTGAGTTGCGACATGTTGTGTGCTCCTAAAAGGGTGTCATTGTTATCGATGTTGTTTTCCTGCTGATACACAGTCAGCGCTATGAGTAATTGGGCTTTGGAAAAGCAAAGCAGTTCACCAAGACCCACTGTTGACCCATGCGTTTCTGAATAAACGTTCATATCTGCACTTGGCTTAGCCCAGCTCCTGATTTATGGTTAATATGGTGCCCGAAGAAAGGCTCTGGGTTATCGCTGAATATTACATAACACCTAAAAAAGTACATGAATAATAATTGCTGCCCCCCCAACCCCACACACTCTATTCTATTCACTCAAAATTAATCAAACGAGTCAAATGAAAATGAAAATAAATCACATTCTGTGTGAAGGTGAGAAGAGGAGAAGCAGCTTTTTAAACAACGGCGGGTCAATTGTGAAGACTTGGCGGTTAAGCTGTCATGTAGTGCTGAGGAGCGAAGAAGAAAATATCTGATGGTTTCATTCTCCTCCGGGTGCAATATCCCAATGGAGCCTTTCGCTGAATGACTTTCGCTGAATGGCTAAATTGGCAGAACGTTCTAGTGGAAGGATGGTGCTAAGTGACAGGGGCTCTCCAGTCACTGCCTTGCCTCAATCACCCCCCCCCCCCGCCCTCTTCCCACACACATACATACACACGCACACACACACATACACAAGTGTGTAAAGGCAAATGCTTTTACATTCTCCACAAGGGGAGCGTGGAGAGAGGTCTTATTGAACAGCGACGGGAGAGGAGGGTGGGAGAAAGCAGTCCCAGGTCTGTGGAGCTGAATGGTTTTACGCCGGCTGCCAGCTTAGGTTTCATCTCGGTGTCACATTTTGTTTGGGGAACATGGTGGGTGCGTTAAAAAGAGTGGGCTCTCTGCAGAAACCTCCCCCTGTGGCTGCAGAGTTACTAAACGTCACTCAAGCTGTCAGCTGCCAAAGAGAGAGGCAAAATAGGTGGATATAAACAATAGCAATGCATGCTAATCCTCGTCTCCTGCGGTGCTCTCAGCCTGTGCCAGCAAAGCAATGGTGGATCATCAGTGTGGATTGGACGCGTTTTCCAGCTTTGCACAGCACAGAGGCCAGCTGCAGATCCACACATCTAAGACAACCAGGGCTCTCGCTTTAAGTTGCGAGTTAGCCCTGAAAGAAACCAGCCTGCTTCCATCAGATGTTATGCAGTTTAGTCCTTGTCCACATTCAGAGAGCGTGAGAACTTCTCTCAGAGTGTTCAGCTAAGGGGAGGGGAAGGCTGACCCTGACTTTATCAACGAATGAGCTACCCACACTCATTCAAATCACTTCCTCAATTTCAAATGTTCACCCATCCACTTAACTAGAGACGCACAATGGACGTGTGGGTAAAACAGGCAGATTTGTTTATTTCAGCATAGTATGAAGGTGTGGTTAAAATGGATTGGACTTAAAAGGACGCCAGTAAGCCGGATCACAGGTTGAATGGAACAAGTTTCAGAGTTATCCCTGTCTCACATTAATAAATGTCAATGAGCCTTTGTTGGCATTTAACTAGATTCCATTATCACACACACACACACACACACACACACACACACACACACGGACGCCCGGCCTCTGAGTTTGCCTCCCTCGGCAGCAGAGACAGGACGCTTAAAAGACGCAATCAATAGTGAAAGGGCTTTTAATGTGGCATCAACCTTTGTGAATGACAGCAAGGCAATGATGAAGCCCCCTGTCTCGCAGCTGACATCGCTGATTTGAATATCAAAACACAATGTAAAACGGTGATTAAAAGCCAATTACAGCTCACGTCAATACAAAGTCAATTAACGTTTCAGAGGGCGGGAAAATAGCAGCTGTCGAGGTGATGATAGAAGTCTGAGAGCAACATGGCGAGAAGTAGCTGTTAAAGAATAAAAAGGAGGTGGAGAATGAATATTGAGAGAAAGATTTTGGGAGATGGGGGGCATTTGGTGGTGGGGTGGGTTGGTTTGAAACAACACGCAAAAAAATTAAATTACAAACCTTCAGCAATCAGGCCCAGGAGCACGATCCACAGTAGAAAAAGGATTTCTGACACTCTCGTCACCATACATCCATAAATTATAGACTATTTGCTTTAGGCAGCATTCAATTAAAAGTCAAATGTGCTGGGAGGAGGAGTGGGAATGTTTCCTGACAAAGCCTTAAAGAAAAAAAACGAAAGAAAAAAGAAACGACATCCGCCCACCCTCTCCATTGAAATGACTGGATTATACAGTCCTGAAGCCTCCATGCTGGACAAATTTTGTCTGATTGAACCTACACATTACTTATTTATACACCCGCAATGAATGCCAAATATATATTTAAAAGTGGGGTTAGACAGAAAAAAAAAAAAAGAAAAAAAAAAAGGGAACGGTTCTCCTGCAGGAGCTGGAGCTGCCAGCATGGCCATGTCAGAGACATGCTGCAGCAGAAAGTGTTGGGGGGGGGGGGGGTTAAACCAGCAAGAGTCCATATGTATGCCCCGCCCACCAGACAGGAAAATAAAAAGGGTGATACAAGCTAGCACTACATGCACACTTCAATTACTAAACAAAATGGACTTCTATTCATTTCATTTGGTAATTAAGAGGTTAAGTTGAAAGTCAAAATGATACATTAAGAGTGCTGTGCGACCACCTGCATTGAGCCTAAATTATTTCAAACTCTAAAACTAAAATATATTAGAAACCAAACGTCCTCTGAAAACACTTGGAAGCCAAAGTATGCCTCTCCCCCTCAAAACCAGTTATACCTCTCTCTCTCACCCACACACCACATAAAACACGCACTCACACAAACAAACGAATGTGTACTTTGTGATCAAGTGTAACGCTAAGAGCCGAGTGTGTTTTTCTAAGATCCAAGATCTCGGGAACAGTTATTTAAAGCAAAACCAACAGGATATCAGCTAGGGTCACCGACATTACACGGCCCAGATGTTATCGGGCCTGTACTCATTAGCCGATGTTGCCTCTGTTTATGCCATTCCTCGTGCGGAGAGGAAATAGGAGTTCAATTCAACAGCATTTCAACAACATTTATTTTTTTATTTATCGACTTCATGCGTTCATTCACCCTGGTTTGGACAGGGGTCAAGCATCCGCTCCACACAACGTCACATTATTATCTGTGCTTTCCCATAATCAGAGCGGTGAGCTGTACCGCAAGGACACAGCCAGAGTGTTGGGTTTCAGTACGCCAAACAACAATGCCTACAACCTCTTTGTGTGCTGGTGAAGCAGCCCAAATGCTCGCCAAAATTATCTGGCCGCATGGAAACATTCTCTGCGCACGCTAGTATGTGAAACCGCAGAAACGCTGCATGACCGTCAGTTAACTCTCTGAGGGGAGGGGGAGAGAGAGAGGGGAAGAGAACGTGCTTCAGCATGGGTCGCTTACCATTACCATACCAAGAGGAAGAGAACAGTAGTGGAGGATGATAGACAAGGATAGGCTGAAGAAGAGGCTAACGGGAGGAGGAGGGGAGACTTGACTCGTTGAACTTGGCGCATGGTTGAGCGTCCGTGTCAACACAGAGGCAAATGCCCCTGAGACAATGCCGTTAGACGCACGCGGCAATATCTGTTAGCTCTTCTGTCAAGTCAAAACCTCGTATCTCCCAAGAATGACAGGTCCTCGGGGATACAAACAGGTAGAACGGTTTTTATTCATATTCTAATGCCTCTACAAAAGCGTCTATAAATATGAAGTCATGAATATTTAGACCTACAAAAGGCCTGTGACGCGGCCAATAACTTACCAACACGAACAGCCGTATCAAAGCTGCAGCAGCACCCCTGAGGAAGCAATCGGCCTACCTGAACTGAGCCCATAAAAATCTACCACGCTGTATTTTCACTTAGTTCCGCCCAATAGGAAAGAGACATACAAACAGCTGAAGGTAGGAGTTCAACTCCATTTATTGAATCATGCATCCGAATCTTTAGCAAAATACAAAGTGTTCTTTATCGTAGCACTAGCAGCGCAGTGAAGTCGGGGTCCACAAGGTCTGTGTGCTTTATACTGCATTAAAGCAGCATTCATTATTTCCTGGGTGTTTTAACCTTACTGTCTTGTTAGGCACACCAATAACAAGGACTGTATTTAGTATTTGTTTTTAAAAAGGTTCAGCATACTTGATAAAAATACAACCAAGAATTATATAATTTTGATGAAAGACAACAAGCACAAAAGTGTTTCAAAAGAACAAAGCACCTCTAAATAAAAATACAGCCAAGGGGGTTTTTGGGAACTTAATGGGTTCCGCCTACGTGTCAGAATTCCTCGCTTCCATTTTACCATACACACAACCGGTTGGCCTCCACCTGGGGTAGGTGGTGCTTGCAGGCAGGCAGGCACCTGTTTCTACCTGCAGTGTTGTCGCTGCTCTGTTAAATGGAAAGACAAGAGAACTTCTGGCACCGTCCGTGCCCGCTTGGAGACGGATGGAGCGTCGCACACCCACGAGCTGGCAAGACCAGCCAGGCTTTTTCCATCGAACGCTGGAGCACAAACATTAGGCACAAAACGTGTGTTGTACTAATTGTTTACAGGGCAGAAATAGTTAAGGACATTGCTGGTTAGTGCACTCTTTAATGATTTGAGTTAGAGGCGTGAAACATTAGTTTCAGCATTTCAACACCAGTTAGAGATTCAACAACTGTCAACACAAAATTCCCTAAGAAAAGTGATTCCTAATTGGGCGTTGTCGAGTCCTGTCCACATGACGGAAGGAGCCCCAACCACACGAGACTGCCTTCCCAGGAGCACTTGGAGTGCTTCTGTGGAGGAGGTTGGAGTCACTTTCAAATTGAAATTCTTTCTGTTAGAAGGCCGTGCATGCACAGCGCTCGTCAAACACCTACACCTGCACGTAGTCCCTCCATCCTCTGATCAACGCTCACCCCACCTCCCCAGTAAGGCAATCATCTCAGCCCCAAACAGCGTGAGAGCATCTTAGAGGTGGCAGAAACAGAGGCAGGGAGATTGTCAGTAATGACGGCCCTACCAGCGCTGAAACTTCCCAGAGCTGCTTGTTTCAGCAGTAATTACACTGGGGGGAGAGAGGAGGGGTATGTGGGGCAATGGTGCACCGTGACTGGCTTTAAAAAGCTTACAGGAGCCTTTTTGCTTACGACGCCATGTCAACTTTCTTCACAGTAGGCAAGTCAGTTGGATAAGTAAAAAAAAAAAAAAAAAAAGAAAAAAAGAGCGAGCAGCACACACGTCTATGAATAGGGATGAGATTGGTTCACTGATGCTGTGTGTTCTCCGATCAGAGGTACACTGCAAGAGAACGGCGAGTGCGGAGATAAGAAACGGAGAGAAGGAACACCACAGAAATGGAAATAAATAATGGAACGGACGCGGGGCTCGGAGGAAGGGGAGTGATTGAAAATAGCCGCGGACACAATGAACAGATTGATGGTGCGTGTGCGCACCGCTCAGGTGTGTACTTTCGGAGAGACACTTCCGCACTGCACTCGCAAGAGAATCACACGTCTCTGTTCCCTCTGCTACTCTTTCTAAAGCCGGTGCTTGGTAATAGCCTGGAGCCTCCCTCCAACCACTCAATCCCTTCATTCTCTCTCCGGCAGATTCAGAACTCTGTTTTTTTGGGGGTGTTGGGGGGGGGGGGGGGGGTTCGTTGGCATGGCAAAACGATAGAGTACGCTGCATGTCCATTTGACAACTGAAGGCAGCAGAGATCCTATCCGACTCCAATGAATGCAGATTAACCAATTGTGCGACAGTCACATGTGAGGAGGTGAATGCTGGTCAATATTATTGAACGTGCAGGAAGTAGGAGGCCTTGGAACATAGGGAGATTTAGTAGACATGCTCACCTGTGTCTGCCCCTATTGAGAAGTCATCTATCATTGGCCAGGCTGGGCAGAGTCAGGCCAGATGACTCTCAGACCGGTTAATGCTAGTTAAAATGCCCTCAAAAAACAAAACAAAAAAGTAATTGCAATCCCGGAAATTGAAAACAAGATTAAGGTGTCAAATTCAGTGTAAGGTGTACCAAAACGTATGTTTTTAAATGGCGTTAGATGTAACCTACATATCCGCACCAAATTTGAGTGGTTGAGAGGTATCTGCAACAGGATTATATTTCCAAAAGAAAGCGCATTCATTCATCCATTTTCATTAGTTAGCAAATGCTCCCCAATAAACAAACTCTATTAAACGCAAGCTGAGCACATTTACATCTGAGCAAACAACGTGCAATTACCTGTTTAGATGGCATACGTTTGCAATTAATACAGCAATCTCCCCTAATGCCCTACCATGGGAATTTGTAAACATCAATTATGTGATACAGCAAGGCCTTCAAGATAAATATCCATGCTGTGTTCGGCTGTCAGAGCACGATATCAGCAAAACAAATAAATCATATATATAAACTACAAGGCTAGAACCAAGGTACCACCTACTGACACCATGACATTTTCAGAGATGTAAACATCACCTGAGTGCTTCTTTACCGAAGCCAATTGGCTTACTTTGACAGGCAAGATTATGGCAAAGCAGAAAACATTGCTTTTGGTCAACATTCACCCCGTTCTGTTCTACAATCAATAAGTGTAAACAGACTGTACTGCCCACATCATGGCAACAGCTTTTGTTGATTATTATATGACAACAAGCAGTCAAACTGTCTATCAATCATGTGCTTAGTAGCCAGATCGATATAAACCATCTTACTTACACTCGGAAAAAGAGTAAGCCATTTGTTATGGAGACTGGACAAGGCAGGCCCAAAGGTCTGCTAAGACAAAAATAATTTAACAAACATGTAAGCCTTAAAAATAGCAATAAAATGAGTTGAATGGAGGATGGAGATAAAATGTAATGACATCTGCTACTGAAGTTGCAATAGTTACCAACATAATTCACCTTTTTGCAGTAAACCTTACTAACCTTTACATTAAGGTTAAGCCGTTGTCGACCTTTACACAGCTTATATGCACCGACTACCAGAGGGCATAAAGGAGGGCATTAGGGTCTGACTGAATGACCACACACACACACACACACCTTCATATGCACGGAAAAGCATCAGAAAGCCCAGGCTTCACTTAAGATAATGACCATGTTATGTTGCAGTATGCACACACTGCAGGCCTATGTTAAACAAGCCGGTCATCAAGCTCCAAATCTGTAGCAAGGACTGAAACTGGCTTTGAAATGTAATCAAGGCTTTAAAACAGTTAGCACATTTAACATTTAATACTGTAGCTGTATTCAAAATTGGGTGACTACTCATTCATGAGAAGGAAACAAGTAACAGTGAACACAATTGCCTGCAATTGAACTGAAGAAGGATATTGTATGGACAAGTAAATTAGTTAGCCATTTGAAGGCCAAAAGATGAACAAACAAATTCAAATAAGAGCGGCCTTGATAGAATACAGTTCTGAGAAACAGAAGTCATTTGAGTGCATTTAATATCAAACTATTAATTAATGACTAAATAAATAATTAAACCCTTTGATGTAAATGGAAATATTTCCATTTGCCCTGAGTGGGTCTGCCCTAGAGCTGTTTAACAGGACACCAAGCAACATGCCAACTCAAATATAAACCATTGTCCTGTGATTTAAATATTGAAACAATAACCATTAACTGAGAAAAGAGTCCAACTGGCAGGAATTAACAACTGTAATAGTGAACCGCTTTTTGAGACTGTAAATGCTGATAAGCAGCCAAATATATTTTAACAGCAGAATTTAAAATCCCTGTGAAAAAAAGGCCTGTGTGTCTCAATCTAAATGTAAACGGTATCTTAAAGTAAAACCTCTACTATGGAAGTACAACTTTTTACTCCTACCCAAATGTCACTGAATATCTAGAACAATATGGTTCAGTGAACAAAATCAAATAAGATTAGACAAAAGGTAGAGGTAGTGAATTAAATGAGAAAGGTTTAGCCAGATAGTCAGGCTTGGAATTTCTCCTCATTTCAACAAACGTTTGGCAGCTACTCCTTTATATAAAAAGTAAAAGGTTTATAAGGCTGCATCCTGTCCTCTTAAGCATAGGGGTCTTTACACTGTAAAGAAACAAAATAATTCACAGATTAACAGAATAAATGCACTCCTCAACCCACATCGCTACAGAGATTGTCTGCAAAGTCCGTCTTTCTGATCCAAGCCTTCTCTCTGAGGCTCGCGTTTCAGTGTAACCAAGGGAATGTCACTAGGGAGAAAAGGTCGATGTGACACCCTCAGAGTTGTTGCTTGCGCAGGACATTATTTTCTCCAACCTCCTCGCACCTCCTGTACTCCTGTGTCTTTCAAGTCTAGCCAGGGAAGGGCTTTGGAAAAGTCTGCAATCTCCCACCATGACCAGGGACGGGCTTAGCAAACCCCTGCAGGATTGAGGGAAAGGCAGCGGGACAAGAGCTGGGCGGAGGAGTGGGGTCTTTTGTTCAGGGCTAGCTAGAGTATGCACAAGCAGGTCTATCCTCCAGCCAGAGCTAAAGGGTATTAACAGGGTACTGGGGAATCAGAGAACCCACAGAGGTCTCCAGCCAGCTTCCACAGAAACCAATTTGCAGCATACAACTGAAAGAGACTGCTAAATCTACCCAGAACCCTTTGTTGTGCCGCTGACTATCTGCTTTTGTGAAAGGATGTATTCAGGATGCACAATTTATTTTGCAGTCATCCGGGAAACGTATTGATATAGGAACCTCACTCACATTAAAAATGTAATGTTTACAAACCAAGAAAAATAATCAGTTTCACCATCACGATTATCAGTCACCGTGCAGCCAAGTTACCCTCAGGTTTGTTTATCCTCATGGCCACAAAGTAGAAAGATATTACATTTCACTCCACTTTAGCTTCCATTATTTGCCTACACTTTTACTTATAAATATTTCATATGGAGTACAGTACATTGGGCTCAAAACGTATAAGCAAGGCAGAGTACACAGTTGGTTTACGCCGTCAGGCACTTCCCATCAGAATAGCCAAAATAAGCATATTACCAATACTACAATGCATTATTCGGGGAGACCTTTCAACAGAAGCAGCATTAATGACGTCACCAAAAAGCACAAGGATTAGGCTAACTAAAACCAGCCAAAGTCGTCTGTACATTTGTTTACTGGCCATTTGTGGTGCGCCTCAATGGGTACAATGTTAACTGCAGGTCTACCACAAAGAGACAAGGTACAGTTAGGAAATGCTACAGTGGCCATAATTGCTGCTTCCCCATCAGTACCATACCTCTCATGTAATGGGGTCTTTTGTCTCATGTGTAACTGGAAGGAGCTTGAGGACTTGAGGCGCATATTGCCTTTGTTGTCACAGTGGGTCTTGCGGAAAGGATGATTGGCCTGCAGGCGTGGGTTTGTGGGGGCAGCTGCACGGGCGAACAAGACTTCAGTGGTCTTAATAAAGCTTCTGTCTATCCAGCCCGGAGATCTCCTCACCCCAATTATACGGCTGACACCCCTAACCCCCCCTCCCCACCCCCCGCCACACAACTCCGTGTTCTGATCATGAATCTCCTGTGGCCGCGCTGAGGCCCAGCCGAGGCCCAGCCGAGGCCCACAGCCTATCAGACGCTCTCTCTGTTCTGAGTTCTGGTAGGAATTTAAAGCCGCAGAGGGATGTAGAATTATTAATACAGACATGCAGACCACATGACCTTATGATCCCCACTAATTTTGTCAGTCTGTCAGAGGAGTGCTCCGGTTCCGAGTCTATTTCTAGAGTTAATAGAAGCCCAAACTGGCTTAGTGACAGCTTTAGAGCAGGTAACAAACTTGCACATTAAGAAGGTTATGTTAAATATTTGATACATTTGGAGACTAGTGTTAGGGCTGGGCGATATGGACCAAAAATAATATCCCGATATATTTAGGTTGAATACATATACATATATACACACATATATATATACATACACACATATATACATACACACATATATATATATATATATATATATATATATATATATATACACACATATATATATACACATATATATATATACACACACACACATACATATACACACACATACATATACACACATACACACATATATACACACATATATATATATATACATATATACACACACACACACATATATATATATATATACACACATATATATACACACACATATACACATATACATACATACACATATACATATATACACATATACATACATATACATACATACACATATATATATATACATACACATATACATACATACACATATATATACATATACACATACATACATATATATACACACACATACATATACATACATATACACACATACATACACATACATACACACATACATACACACACACACACATATATACACTACTGTTCAAAAGTTTGGGGTCACCCTGACAATTTTCTATGAAAACTCACACTTTCCTCAAATGAGTTGCAAAATGAATAGAAAATATAGTCAAGACATTGACGAGGTTAGAAATAATTATTTTTATTTGAAATAATTTTGTCCTTCAAACTTTGCTTTTGTCAAATAATCCTCCATTTGCAGCAATTACAGCCTTGCAGACCTTTGGCATTCTAGCTGTCAATTTGTTGAGGTAATCTGAAGA
>JAODTR010009015.1:17964-29984 GCA_025399935.1 Amblyopsis rosae | reverse complement strand
GCCACAGAAGTGCCAGTTCAGAGTAACTGACGCTGTCAGACGCCACTTGAGTCCCAGGTCCAAGGAAATGTCCAATAACACACACACACACACACACACACACACCTGTGACTAGCTCTCGCACTTCCGCGTCCACCGTCTTGCGCAGCAGGCGGAGCAGAGCGGGCACGCCGCCGGCGTTCCTCACGCCGATCTTGTTGTCGTCCGTGGCTTTGCCGTAGACCAGGTTCCTCAGGGCGCCGCACGAGTTCTTCTGGACCTCCAGCACCTTGTGGTCCAGAAGGTCTACCAGGTGTTTGATTCCCCCCAGACGGCACACCTGAAGGCAAACGTGCCCATTACACGATGAACAGCGTGAGACTATATCAGTTACATTGATGTATTTGACATTTCTGTATGCCTCTCATTATATTATGCTAGTGAATGATGTCTCCATTGACAGCCGTGTATTAAGCCGTGTGTGCTGTATGCTACAGTACGCTGTATTGCATATACACTTATATACTCATTGATAAATGCAATGTTTTAAACACACACACACGGCATCATCTGTTAATTGCTCATGAGTGGAGCCTAAACACGACAGCGTAGTGTTCGCATGTTGCATTTGGGGAAAATGTGTTTGTGTGTGCTCACGATTGTGTATATACTGTATATGTGTGTGTGTGTGTGTGTGTGTGTGTGTGTGTGTGGGGGGGGGGCAACTGGACTTGTTAGGGGCGCTACACAGCCCCTGCTGAGCCGTTGAGATAGGCTAAGCTTTATTCTCTCTAACCCCACCCCTCCACACACACTCCTCCCCCCCAGCAGATAACTCCGGAGGCCGTACCCCCCCCGGGGGCGGCGGTGGTGGGCTATAGCGATGTAACAGCCGCTGTACCTCCATCTTGACACGGTTGTCTCCGAAGCACAGGTGCTGCAGGTATGCGGCAGCGTTGGCCTGCACGGAGGGGAAGTGATGCTGCAGCATGTGGATGACCTCCGGCAGCTCCGGGTCACGCCACGCAAACTCCCTGGAAACACACACAGGCTTAGACACAACCGCCATGCTTTCCTTTGAGACCAATCGATTCCCTGCACCGGCTCCAGGCCTACCGGAGGAAGGGGGGCAGAATGATATATTTAAGAAAAGAACATAACAATCACATCTGGGTCTGTGTTGCGCCTGCGCCAATGCTTCTCTGGAGATGGTACATTGTAAAGGCAGGCTGGAAGTTGACTCTAGGCCAGTGTTGACATTCCTTGTTATGTAGTTGTTATTTTACACACTAAAGCCACCTAAAAGGAAATCAGTGCTGTTTTCCCACTCGATTGGAATGTGACTTTTGAAAGTTGTCCTTTATTTTAGCTCTCAGTTGGATAATTGTGAAAATGACTGTGCCTGAATTGAGACGCTCATTTAAACAAAAGCAAAAAAAGCGTAAAATAATGAGTTTTGATGTTTAAACTGTCGACTGAAACAACAGTGTGTTCTGCCAAACAAAGCCTCAGACCGGTGACAGGCTAATCACATAAATTGAGAGAAATTACCACAAAGGTATAAATAAGATAAAACAAGCACACACTTGTAGGAATTTTGTGGAAATATGCCAATCAACAACAAGGGGAACATGCTGAGGGCCAATGTGGTGGCATGGCGGTCCACACTACGCCAACGTGCAATGGAGCTCCAAAAGTGCGAGGTCAGGGGGTTTACCCCTGACAGCTTAACAATAGCTTGTGTGGCGGGAGCAGACGCAGCACTTATCAAACATGTAAGAATCCATTGTATAAAGTAGCCAGGCGTAGCGCGGGCAGCTTAATGGCTAAGTATGTGGATGCTTGCCCAGGGGCTCTCTGTTTAAATAGGAATAGGAGAATGGTGTTGACCCAGCTGAACACAGTAGTCTTTGTGGGTGACTGGTTCCTATCAAACTATGCTAGGTGCGGTTAGCTTAAACGTTAACCCACTGTGTGTAAAAATTAAAAAAACACGACACTGAAAATGTTGTTTCTTACCTGGGGTCCTTCTGGATGCTGTCTATGGAAGGTGAGCGCGTGGCGCTGTCGTCCATGACAACGGCCTGGCGAGCGTAGTTTGCATCTGAAGGCCGGTATTGTGTGGAGTGGTAGGGTTCGGCGTAAGTGGCTGGCGTGTTGAGAGCGTAGATGCTTCTTTGGTAGGTCATTGCACTGCGTTGGCTAGAGGTCCTCTGGAGGCTCCCCACACCTGAAGGCCAGCCAGTCAGCGAGCATCCACACGAGCAAAAACACACCTCAGGGTTAGTGGTGGTTAACAACGCTGTCTGCCAGGCTAACTTGGCCCAGACCTGTGCACACAGATAATGTGTTGCTCAGTCCGAGCTTAAACCCGTCACAGAACACGGCTGTGTCTAAGAGGCACAGAAAACTCTCCCTATCTGGAACAAATGAATGCCGAGGGTAATACGGTGTTCCCGTGGTTCCGCTGTGCAGCGAGTTTACCCTCTTCAAATGCTTTCCTTGTTGTTAGTATAGCTCAGCCATCGCAGTCCTGCTGGTTTACAAAAAGGGGCGGGAGACTTCAACCTGCCACGCGGTGTGGAAATCCTTTCCTGTCCCTTTTCGCTCCCGTCACTGCTGTGAGGGCAGTTCTGCCCATGAGCAACCACAGCCAGCAAACACAAATCTGTTTAGGCGATATCCACAATGGTCCATTTCCCTCGTATCCTTCGTCCTCCTCCTTCAGACAGCTTTCTTAAACTCCTTCAAGCGATATGGTGACCCACATTTCCTTTGTTGTTTCTAATGCGTATGACACAAACACACATGGACATACACAAACAGGGTGGCGGGGCCTGTTCCTTCTGGTCATATAAGCCCTGCGATTGTATGGCAGCGTGACTGCTGATCTGGTCAGACTCGCCATCCAGCAGAGACTGGGCATGTGCGGGCTAAAAACACCCTCCTACCAGAAACCAAGATGCCAACTTGCAGTCTCCGTCCAATAAAACAATCTTCTACATCGCTGCACTGAGTGCTGAGCAGTGCTACACGGAGATGAGAATCTCATGAATCTAGCTGCAGTGTAAAGGTTAAACACTGGCTACAATGTACGCAAGGGAGTACAAAAATAGAACAATCTGTTATTCAGTCTTGTCAATTGTGTGCTGGTTTAACATTCGTTTTGCTGATTAAAACTGTAAATGTATAGAAATGTGTATTTCTATCCATTTCCCAAAGACTCCCTTGTGGGAGTGAAACAACAGAGCTTTGCAAATGTTTAGTTAAATTGTGCATTCTGCTATTTGCATTTCATACCTCATTTTTCAAAGCCAAGGATCAATATTTCCATTTAACATAAAAACCTTGCTCCGATACAGCAAAAGCCCACAGTACACGCTTACAGAAGAAAAAAAAAAACACAGATTGCATGAAATGCAAACTAGGAGAGAATGGCTCGTTGAAATTACATTTCACGACACAACAAAGAATCCCCTGGAATCAAATCAGATTTATTTTCTTCTAACGAGGTAGTTTTTCCAACGACTCCACGCTGTCAGACCACGCTTCTCAATATCCCCTGCGTAAACACATCACACAGGCTCCTTTATCCCTAATACTGTTTCTTAGTGGACTTATCACGGCACGCTGATCTGCAGCGTGCCAAGAAAGAGGCTCAAGAGTGCTTGCGTGCATGTGTGTGTGTGTGTGTGTGTGTGTGTGTGTGCGTGCATGTCAGCTTATGCGGCAGGGGAAACGTCTTGATTAGCGATGGATGCCATAGTGGGAAACTGGGAGAGGATGGGCTGCTACCCTCCCCAAACACATTCCCAATGTGACACGCAGGTAATGGGACTCCTTTGTGGCCTGGCGACATATCAGTACCTGCCTGTCGTCTCTCTTGTCTCTCTCTGACAGCTGATGAGAGGTCTAAGATTATTAAATAAAGAATGAACAGAAGGAACGAGCCAGAATAGGGGCTTGGGAACACTGGGTTCCCCAGGGAGATTGTTTGCCAGCAGAGAGAGAGAGGGAGAGAGAGAGACAGAGAGATAGAGAAAGACAGAGAGAGAGAGTGAGAGAGACAGAGAGAGAGAGAGTGAGAGAGAGAGAGAGATAGAGAAAGACAGTGAGTGACAGTGAGACAGAGGGAGAGCGAGAGCGAGAGCAAAGTCAAAGAAGCGAGAGAGACAGAGCCGATGAGCAAAGCGACGTCGCACACAGGCTGTCTCACTAAAGTGTCCCCTGTGTTATGAGCCGGCGTACGAGCCACGAAGCAGCCCCTTTGCGGTACAAGGCGTGCTAGTGTAAAAGCTCTTGCGATGTGTCACCTTGCCTCACATGCTGGCAGACTGCAGCTGCTCTGAATGTTACCATGGCGAGTCCTCCCCAATGCCAACACAGCTCAAACCAAGTTACCTTTTATAGATGAGCAAATGTTATAATGAACCTGTGCTTCTGTATTCCTTCTATATCACTGTCTTTGCATTAGAGTGGTAACAGTGAGGCATGCCCGACCTGAGGCGCTCCTGTAGAGCGTGCTCGGTGGGCCGTGGCTGGGGCTGTGGTACAGTGGACCCTGGAAGGTCCGGTCTTCATAAATGGGTGTGATGTGGCGGTCTGGGGACATGGCCGACCTCATGTCCTGGCCTAGCTGGCTGTGCTGGCTGGCGTAGGAGCTCCGCAGGCCTGGAGAGGAGTAAAGAGAGAGAGGCTTATTTAACGGTTGGCCATAGAAACACCTGGTGGGTGAGTAGGACGGTTTCATTGACAGGTTAAATCCCCTGTTGTGTCATTTAATATGCAGGTCTTTTGCCAGGAAGATGCCTTCTATGCATTCTACGGTTAAGTCCCTCTGGATAAGAGGATCACACACTGGGGGTGGGAAAAGTGACAATAGATTTACAGGGCTCCTGTGTTAAGGGATCAAGAGTAGATTATCACTGGCTAATCTGTGCCTCTAATATATATTAGCGTCACAAAATGACAGTATTGTCACACGAAGGCCAGCATACCACATACAACACTGCTATACTGCTGTATATGCGATGTAACCGCGGCTATATCACACGCACACATACGCACACACACACACACACGCCTCGGTAGACTGTGATAAAATCAGTAGACTGTAATAGATTTTCCTAATATGACAGCTGAATCCCTGCTAAACCTGAAATATATTTAGGGCTCATTTCCTTTTGGTGAAAAACTAGAAATCCAATTTGTGTCTCTATGCAAACCATTTGACTCTTGAATCTTATCCATAAAAAAAGCCTACAATTTGCTCACAAATTTCCACAAAAATACAATTTCATGATTGGATTGTAGATAATTGTAGGTTATGGTTGCATTTACTAAGCATAGGCATAGCATTTAAATTAAGTTAGGAGTTACAATGAAAGAGAGTGGCATAGTCTAAGAACTGACGAAGCGCGGATGTGGAGTGATTTGTGCTGCGGCAAGCAGCCGGGGCTCCTACTGACAGCCATAGGCTCACCTGCCATGAGCAGGAAACCCCACGGAGGTGACTCCTCCAATTAAATCTCCCTGCCAGACAGGTCACTATGACAACAAGCAGTGAGGGCGGAGTGAAGCAGCAAGTGAGTCTGACTCAGGCCCAGGCAGACCAGATGTGAAACAGCTATAGCAGAATGAGTTGACAGCAACATCTGCTGCTCTGTGTGTGTATAGCCGTATACACCTGCAAGGCAGAGAGTTATTAGCAGTCATGCCAACCCCAAAGCTCAGAGGCTAAAGCTCTTAACACTACAATATCCCCCAGCATTGAAACACCCACATATGACTAGTGTGTATGTGTATAAATAATCTGTCTAAGAGCCATTCAGACAAATTGCTTAGTCAGCACTTTCACATGCATACAAGAGATGGTTGATATTGTTTTCTGTACGTAAAGCATGTTGGGTTTTGTTTATTTATTTATGCAATGAAAATGGGTGTTTTCAATAATATAATTATTTTCCATAGAGACCTACATAATGGCTGTTGGTCTTTCAAGCAGCATATTAATTTTAAATAACTTTTTAAGAGATGAATATTGGGTCGCAATGGTTCTATTAGGCTAATGGCTGAATACACACCACCACAGTTACATAAATCAGATTCAGCCAAGATAAGCTTCATGTAAAATATACTGAAACTGCTTTAAAATCATATGAACTGGATAAAGGCTGTTCTTCTTCTACATTAAGGAGCAGACATTCTGTCACCTATTATCAGGAGGAGACCAAGTTCATTGCTATGAATGGAACAAGCAGTGTGATCTCATTAAAAGCTGAGGTGGACCAGAGAGAGATATGACTCCATTTTAAAGAGGACAATAGATGGTAAGAACGCTGAGTTAGCCTCTCTTTTTTTCTCATTTTTTGGCTCATTTATATAGCGGAAAGTTTTATTCATTAAAAACTTCAATACAGTAAGGAAAGAGTAAGTGTAAGTGTGTGTGTGTGTGCACGTGTGTGTACGTGTGTGTATATATATATAAATATATAAATATATATATATATATATATTTTTTTTATATGTATATTACATATTTTTTATGCGATTAAATACATTATAATAACATTATATCAGGTACATGTATATTTCCTACTTTGCGGCTTAGCACCTCATCACCTGGACCAGTAGAGTTGTAAATACTGCTCATCGCACACTTCAGCTAGCTCCTAGCTATCCTCATTTGGGCTCACATCCAACTGCACTGCAAGGGCCCACAGTCCCACACAGCCGCCTAAACACTGACGCTGCCATGCAGAACGGGCTTAACGAGAGATCCTTATCGCGGCGCGAGGAGGAAAATAATCTAATAAGCACTGTCACCTTCCTCGGGAGCAGGGGAGCCTTTGGGAGAGCGATGGAGAGACAACTGTCTTTGCTACACGTGTAGCAGAGTAAAAGAGGTTGACCTCTGATTGTGCTGCACGGTCATTCACAACGCTCTGTGGCTGTGGAGAGGCCAGCAGGGGGCATTAAAGTTAATGAGGGGGTTCCATAATCCAGCATCAAACGGAACATATTAAGCAGTGGATCACAGCAGCTGCTATGCAGGAATTTAACAACTGCCGGTATGGCATGAAAGGTATAGTGTACGGATACTGACCGTGTTAGCTGGATATGGATTACAATAGATGAAACTGGAATTTGTAGAAGCAAAAAAAGCAAAAAAGAAAACGAAGAAGAAAAGATGGCGTGCCGTGCATGCCATTATGCAAGGAAGGGTGGGAGGGGGGACAGAGGAAGCTGAACGAAGGAGCTGAAGAATTGCTGCTGCTGTGCACTGTAGTGGCACATTCAATAGCCCAGGCAGCCTTTCAGTCTGTGACAGCGAGCACAATAGCCAATCGCAGCAGGTTTGGCAGCAAATCAGTTCAGCCTCAGTTGTTGAAGACTTCAACGAGGAGACAGAAGACAGAGAGAGAGAGACACAGAGCAAGAGACAGACTGAAAGAAAGAGAGAGAGAGAGAGAGAGAGAGAGACACAGAGCAAGAGACAGACTGAAAGAAAGCGAGGGAGAGAGAGAGAGAGAGAGAGAGAGAGAGAGAGAGAGAGAGAGAGGACACAAATGAATGCGGGGTTAATGAGGCAGTCTAGAACCACATCACAGGCTCCTCATTCCATGCAAAGCCCTGCATCGCCATCAGGGCTTTCAGCAGCACCTTCATGCCCACATAGCAGAGCTCTGGGGCACCCTGGTGCATATCCGCCCTGCTCAGCGGCCCCACAAAGTAGCAACATTAAAAAACAACCTTATAGGACACTAACCCCCCCACCCCATCAAACACCGTCTTTATTTCCCCCCTGAGAGAAGCGCCGCCGTCACCTCTAAAAAATAAAGCATGCGCAAATTGTCGGCGGGGAGGATATATCAAGCTGCTGCCTACTGGGGGATGAATGGCCTGCGTTCCCGCTTCGTTAAAGTCATTTAATTCTGCTCGTTCGGCAGGCTCGCCGCTGCCCTAACGTATTGCACTCGGCAGAGGCGAAGGGCGGCGGCAGCCTGGCAGCGCTCTCGCTCGTGCCGGGGAAACAGAACATTTAAATGGATGCAGGCGACTGCGTTCCTCTGAGAAAAAACAATTCTCTAGAAAAGCCGGTCCGAGCGCAAACAAACGCCGCCCGGAGGGGGGGGCCGCTCGCTTTTAATGATGCGATTACACGTACACGTGAGCACAGCTCTGAACAGGTGAAGCTGGGGCCCGCGACGACACACCCACAAGACACGGCGTGACCAGCCAGCATTTCTTCACTCTTCTCTAATCCCGTTGCACTCAGGAATGGACGCCGGGTATAATGACCACATTACAGCCACAATTTGTCTTCATCTTCTGGTTTTAGACAGCGGGGAGGACACGGGTCTCACTGCAAATTGACAGCGCGGGGAGGACTCGCTGGATGTGGAGCGCAGACGGAGAGAGTCGACGCAGGAAGAAACCGTGAAAAGAGACAATTTGTTTAAAAAGAAATAAATAAGGAAATGGA
Organism: Amblyopsis rosae; assembly: GCA_025399935.1. NCBI lineage: Eukaryota > Metazoa > Chordata > Actinopteri > Percopsiformes > Amblyopsidae > Amblyopsis > Amblyopsis rosae. The sequence goes on along the minus strand of JAODTR010009015.1, from coordinate 21,520 downwards.
AAAGGAAGAAGGGTAAAAAAGCTGGGGGGAGAGACGAGATATAAAAGAGCGCAAAGGCTAGTTATGAGGAGGTGAGCAGGGAAGATGACATGTTCCAGGGAGGAGTGACAGGGACGAAAAAAAAAACTATCATTTTAGCTCCGGGCTTTCAGGTGGGATTTGCCATCTGCATGCAAATGAGCCGGGCCATGTGATCCAGATAGGGAGAGTGGATGTGGAGAGAGAAAGAAGACAAGAGGTTGGAGGGGAAGGAGGAGGGGTGGTCGTAGTCTGCCATAGCCAACTTGGCTTTGCTGACCAGTATCTGGACGTCTCTGGGGGCGAATAGGACTGGAACCACATTTGTGGCTGCTACAGACAATCATCACTCACAGAAATGTTTGAGTCTGTGTGTGTGTGTGTGTGTGTGTGTGTGTGTCTCTCTCTTTGACAGTAATTTGCTTACCTGCACACACCACACACACACACACATACATACACGCACACACACACACACACACGCACACACACACAAACTCTGCAGTAACAGGCTCTCCAAATGATTCATTTGGCTTGGGTTGTAGATATAAAACAGGCGGGAAAGCGGTTAAATCGCAGAGTTGTTCTCGGTCTTGAGGGTGATAACACGCTGCAATAAAACCATGAGCATTTAACACAAGGCATTCCCCAGGGGCCCTTGTGGGTGGGGGGGTCCAACTCCAGCAATCCACACACACACAACACAGAAAAATTAACTTAAGTGCATGCATGTATGCACAAACGCCTCAACAGAAACACATTATGACGAGAGTGATGGAGTTAATAAAAGAACATTTAGTTCACCTTGGAAGTCATCATCAACCAGGGCGTCTGGAGATATCCCAAGGGCAGCGTGAAGTTAAGCAGAAAACATCCCATTAACTCATAATGCAGCTGCCTGCTGAATAAGGACGGCTCACAACTTTAAGAGGAAAAGATAAAGTCAGCTAGTGCTAAGGGTGGAGCCCTAAGTTCACAGACTTTAAATAACAACCTATATTCTCTGTGCCAATTGCAAAACGTGCCTATTATAAGAATGGAAAGAACTGTGCAATTTTGATAATCCCTCTCTTCTTTAATAGCAGTCATTTTCATAATCTATGTGAGCTGTATTCTTATCTACTTTAAGATACATTTAAACACAGCAGTGGGTGATTAACTTTCAAGTTAACAGCCTGGTAAGGTATGAATTGAGCTCGACCTCTTGCTGTTACTGTGGTGATAAATAGCTGGCTTTAAATCCAGGTTTGGCAGATATCTGAGCCAACTATATCATAAAATAATGGTATTTTACAAGCAATGTATACATTTACTGTTGGCATACATTCCACAGATAACACACCAATATACATATCTTATATCTTTGATTTCTTTGTTATTTAGACAAATATAGTGGATAAAAATAATAATAGTTGACACCATTCTGATATTAATATGCTGATATAAATTGTCAAACGGCAAGCTGTGCGTTTTATTTTGAGAAAGCCAAAAATATATTATAAATTACAGTAATAACAATGTCTGGATGATACCGGCAGTTGGCTAGGTGTGCTCAAACCCCATAAGAATTATTACAAAAATGTTTACATTCCACGCACTCTGAATTTCAGGCTTGGTTTGGCTTTTGAGTTCTAATTTATGGATTTAATGGAGTCCCTGTAGCAAGGAATTATAAAAGATATTAAAGACCCTAATTTATTTTAGCTGTTTAGGCAGACTGCCCCATCCCCCCCAACAAGCCTTCAGCATGAAAATAAAACCAATCACAACGTTTTAAGATAACTAGGGAAATGTCCCCAGATGCTGACTTCATTTCAGGAGCAACGAGAGAAGATGACGAACAAAGAGGACAAGCGCCTCGTATTTACGAGCCCTGGCATGTCAAGCCTGACACTGCGTTGACATGCATGCGGCAAAACCACAACAGATCCATCAATCACACTGTAGACCATGTGATTTATTAAGAAGAGCTGTTGAGCAGATGACTGGTTGTCTCGAACTATAACTCCCTTTTCAAAAGACTTCCTACTCAAGTGAATATGTATTTGCATTACATGTGATTAAATTGTCATAAACTGTCACAAATCATTTTTGTAATAATATAACACCACATTACTTACGAGTGGGCTGTTTCTCAAAGGACAGGATACATTTCTGCTGGACAACTGTCTCCATCAAGTAAATGATTCTGGATGCTAATAATACGGTTGTGTTTCGGCAGTTGTGCCGCTTCTCTGGCGATCTGAGCGTGTTGCCGCGGCCTCACACACAGTGACTCACACCAACTGGGTGCCAGTGCAAAACACGGGGTCACATGGCCAAAGAAACAACAAAGCACTGTGCTCGCTCCCTCATTTGACTCCCGCAAAACGGAATAGGCACTTTGCTCTTCAGGAGCGTTGACATAAATACAGGGTTCGTGACACCCCAGTGACCTCTGACCAATAATAGTCATCATCTCCTGGTCGGACTTAGCCTCATGGGACCATCCTGAGCAAGCTCCAATATCATCAGTCTGGACCCTCTGGAAGAGTTTGTCACATTGACTACATGCCAATCAGTGGCTAGCCAAAGCCAAGATGCCAACAACCACGTAGATTGTACCATTTGGTTTCCATTGACATGTATTGGCACCGCCTTTATGACTATTACTTTTCAAATTGAACGTTTCCAGACTGACACTCGCGGCAAAGTCAAACAGTTAGCTCGTGAGATCAGGATGGTATCGAGGCTAGCTGGGACTCACACTGAGTAGGCCTACGTAACGTGCGCGTGTGTGTGTGTGAGGGGCCTACCAGCGAGGCTGTCTGGCCGAGTCATCCTCTCGTAGACGTCGTGGGCGGCGTAGGGGTCCGAGTCGTGCAGCACGGAGCGCGGCAGCGTGGAGCTGTAGTGCTGCGGCACCGCCGTCATGCTAGCTCTGACGGGAGACGCCACCGCCGCCGGGCCAGGCTGCTTGGTTAGCGGGGGAGGGCCTCCCCCATCCATCATGGTCAAGGGCGAGCCCATGCGTCCCGCAGACGCCTGGTAGGGCGACGTGTTGCGACCGCCGCCGCTGGCGGCCGCGCGCAAGCTAGCGGAGCCGGCGCGGCGCAGGGCGGCCGGGGAGCTCTTCTGGGTGGAGTAGGGCGAACCGCCCGAGGCGCCCATGCGCTGGGCGGAGGGCAGGGTTGAGGAGGAGGAGGAGGAGAAGATGTTGGCCAGTGGCTTGGGCTCCGCCACCACCACCGCGGGCGAGCCGTAGGTGGCGCGCAGGGAGGAGCCCCGGGACGGCGAGACGCCACTGGCGTAGGCCGGCGACTGGGTGCGGGAGGGCACCGAGCTCACACGACGCATGGCGCGGCCCGGGACGGCACAGCTGAGCACTGGAGCCTGTGGAGAGGGGAAGGGGGAACATCATCCTCCTCAAAACGTCTTCCGCTTAACCAAGACAACGTTGCTGTGTCAAACGCTAAGGGAGTGAATGTGATTGTGTCCCTGCCATGTTTGTTTTCCTATCCTCTGACTGGGGGGGGGGGGGGGGGGCACCGTGTGGTTT
>JAODTR010009015.1:0-17954 GCA_025399935.1 Amblyopsis rosae | reverse complement strand
CCCCCCCCCCCCCCCCCCCCCCCCCCCCCCCAGCGTGTGGTTTCTCACTGCGCACTGTGACGGATGAGTGAGGTGATTGTTCTGCAGCGCTCGCTCTGCGCTCTCTGTTCCCCGCTAGGAATCATGACGCTGCTGTTCTACACCGCACGTTATTGCCTTTAACATTCTGTGTTTGTCCTTAAACACATTTGAATATAAAGTGTGCATTTGAATAAGTATTGAACAAACATGAATGAAACATGAATCCCAATAAAACACAAATAAAACAATTATTGTTATTCATGATCTAATTCCAAATTTTTCACACGTGTTTTGGTTAACAGCAGTCCGTGGTGTGGTGCATGTGTGTGTGCGCGCGTGCTTGCGTGTGTGTGTGTGTATGTGAGTAAGAGAAAGAGAACAAAAAGATAGTGTGTGTGTGCATGTGTGTGTGTGTGCGCGCGCACGTGCGTGCGTGCATGCGTGTGTGCGTGTGTGTGTGGTTGGCAGGTTAGCAGGCAGTACCTGAGTAGAAGCCTGGCCCTCGGCCCTGACGTTCTTCAGCAGGCTGCCCGTGCCAGAGAACGATGGCTGCACCCTCAGCTCGACCTTGCCCATGTTCTGGCTGCTGTAGTAGCCGCTGCTGGCGTCCTGGTAGCCACTGTCCGAGTACGAGTTCATCTGAGTCGAGCTCCGAGAATTCCCCACAGACCCTGAGAGGGAGAGGTAGAGAGGAGATGCGAGGTAGAGAGTCATAAGTGGTTTCCTAACAGATGTGACCTCTGCCTAGACCACATCACTAATGAGAGATGGCCCGGTGGGGGGGGCTCAGCCAGCCGCTTATATAGTATACCCCCCGCACACGAGAGCTATCTCAGCATCAACAAAAACGCGTTATGATGCGAAGAGGCAAAGTGTCTGTCGTATGCTTGACAGCTGAAACAGGTGTCAAACAGACGAGAGGGGGCTCTCGGCTGAAACGTAATGTCGTGCACACCGGAATGAGGGAATAAGACACTGTTTGGAAAGGATGGAGGTAACTATAGGCAGGAGGTAATAACAGACCCTCACTTCCATGGAGAGACGACGGCTCTGGCGAATACACGGACACCTGCTCCAATTCGGTCCTGATGCGGTAGCTCGGCGACTGAGTGCTTTCCGTCAGCCTAGACTTGGCATCCCCAATAGAGGCATCTGGGGAAGACACCACAGTACCCGACCCCCCGACATGAAATATGATCTTTTGAAAACCACGAGACCTGGAGAGAGCGATGCTTCATTATATCGTTGTTCGGATGCATTAACTTGCTGTTGATGTTGGGGGCTTGTTAGTTTTCACTGTCCAACTAAATCAGGCATGTGAAGTTAGACAGAGCTGCAGCTCTGCTCCAACGTTTCCCTGACCCATCTGTTCTTTGTACACACTGACAACAAGAATGGAAATCGGCCCGTTTTCACATCTCCGGCCAGCTCTGTGCGATGTTGCCAATCGCACTCTATTAAAGCGTGACTGACTTCCATGGGTTCTGTCGCAAACCGTAGAGCAGCGGCCGTGGCAGACATTAGCGGCGCGGGTCCCACGAGTCAGACGTGGCTTGCCGGCTGGCATATGGATTAGGAATTCCTTTGAGGAGTCACCCTGTCTCCTTGACTTGCTTGTTTGCGCAGATCTGTTGACAGAGGCTTTGCATTGTGCTTCATTTGGGGGAAAACGACCAGCTGGAATTGCTACAGGGTCACTGTGAGTGGGTGCTTAGACCAGGAGGTGAGCGCTGTGCTCACCTTGAAGGATCACGCGTTTGCCGCCACAACCATCTTGAAACATTTTATTTATTTAGTGATAAATATGACTAAATACTCCCCTTCACACACAACAAACAAAACAGCCACTTTTCACTTGACTGTTAACAAAACAATAAATCAATCAATCAATCAATCAATCAATCAATCGGTGAAGGTTTCTGCCGGCACATAATGCTCTCTCACTGACCACAGGCCTGTCCTGAATAATGACTAGAAACAGAGAACGAGGGAAAGAGAAGGATGAGCAGAGCACACAGAGAAGAAACACTGACCAATGAGGCCAACTGAGCAAAAACCTATTCCATACAGACAAAAAGTGGCAGAGACAGATGATAGAGAGAGGCCTGCATTGCACTATGGCCTCTCTCTCTCTCTCTCTCTCTCTCTCTCTCTCTCTCTCTATCTCTCACGCTCTAATAAGTGGGGGAGAGGTGTGACTGCATTGTCATTTCCTGAAAAAGTCTGTTTCCACAGTAATGCTCCCTTCCCAGACGAATATACCTCTCAGACATACGTGGCCCATTACACTACACAACCCTTATTTTGAATTACGTTACATTGAGGAGAAAAGTACATAACTGCACCTGGATATCATCTATCATATATAGCACAATGAGAAATCAATATGAATCAAACTAGCAATTATTCCCCCCCGCCTCTGCTGGAAACACTAATAAAAAGCATTCAGCGAGGAAATGAGGCACTGGCCATTGCCTAAAACACATAGTATTAATATTCCCAGTGCATATGTAGTACAATCATAAAGCCCCATGGGCTCCGTTGACAGTATCGACAATAAAAGATTAATGGCCACTGTAGGAATTCACAAGTTCCATTATGCATTTAATAAGCCATGAAATACATTAGTAAGCGTAGTTCATTATCTGTCCTGTTCTGAAGATCCTTCAAGGATGTGGGCTAAACAAACCAGTGAAGGAGAGAGATAAAATTCACCCTCTCGTCACTGAAAACCTCACATCTGATTGGGCAGAGTGGCCAAGATAAATATTAGAACAGGAAAATGCCTGAGGCGAGCTGTTACTGGAAGCGTGTTTCAAAAGCTTCATGTTAGCAGTGATTAGTGAGCATATGTAAGCCTGTCTGTTCACACACTGACACACAAAAGCACACTCACACACAAAGTTAATTCAGTCAGATGTCAAACATTTAAAAGCGCATTGCTAATTATTTAGACACTTTTTGAAGGTTTACTAAACCAAACTACAGGTTCATGTAGTAGTCACATATTGTGCTTTTGGATAGATACATTACATCATTTATATCACCAATACCATGGTGATATGTCATTGTACTGTATATAATGACAATAAAGGGCATTCACTCAAGTGTAACTACAAGGGAAACATACTTGGTGTGACAGCATTTAGAGTTAACCCCATGTCATGATATAGTAGAAATGACAAAAAGCTTGTGATGATGAACAACCAGAGGGAAAGCTAAAACACAACCATACCTGCAGATTGCCAGGGGAGTGACTTGTCTGATGAGCTAGAAGACATAAGAACAGAAAGAAAGAAAACAAAATGAATTTATGTCTAACATTACTTGTGAATAGCATAGCGTAAAGCATGTGGAAGATATACATTGGTGGTTGTCAAAACTTGAATTTGGTACAGTACAGCAATGTGTGCTTGGCAGGTCATGAGCTATGTACATGCACCGTATTTGTATATTTTGCTTAAGGTTTCCTCTGACGTTTGCAATGTTCTTCAATTACTTTCAAAGTAATTTACTGCATTTCATGAGTGTTGCTAGATACCATTAAATATGTAGTGAACGCGCTCATGTGGTGCACCTGTATGGCTGAAACACAACCACCTTCATCGAAGATAAATGAAACATCACACAGCCCTGATCATGTGTAGGCTGCAGCTACTTAAACATTGGTTCACAGCAGTCCTGTGGTTTGAAGCTAGTATAGATCCCTATAGAGCCTGTGTATGATGTTTCATGTGTCATTTAGGGCCAGAACCTGTCACACACGTGGGCCTAGGTAATAGGGGTGGGGGGAAAATCGATACTGCATAGTATCGCGATATTTCCCATGGCGGTATTGTATCGATACTCGGACGCCAAGTATCGCAAATGGTTTATTTTTGAATTCATTCATTAATTAATTACATTTTTTAAACCTTTATTTTAATTTCATTACTACTAATATTTATTATATGTTCATGTCAGTTAGTCGGCTTGACAATCACATTTTGCAGCAATACAATTTATTTGATATGAACAAACCGATATTGACAAAGATTTCTTTTGGGGACATAATTTGAAATTGGAAAAAGTAATACATTGCAAAATATCGCTACTAGGTAATCAACTTTTTCATCATCTGCGAGGTTGCCTTGATATACACACTTGGCCAATAAACACAAAAGGCCAGGCCATGCAATCAATACCAATGGAAGCTTGAAACTGAGCACAGAGTAAATACAATCCTTATTGATTGCTGTTGGAGTAGCCCAATGATTGCTAGGCTACTGATCATAAAGCATGCACGCTCCACATATAATCTCATATGCGGACGTGTACAAGTGTTCCTGCATGTTTCACATCATACAGACCACCTGACAAATCACTTTCTGCATCACACATCCACAGGCACACACAATATAATGTTCACCAACTATTAAAATGGGCACATCTCAGATTGCTAGAGAACACTGAAAGTTGGCTTCCTCGTAGCCTTACAGCAGAGCAGAGTGATTTATAGCGAGGGGCAGCGCTAGTTAGCTGGGAGAGAAGCCCTCGCACGCGGAGCAGGCAGAGAGCTCAAAGCCAGCATAGGGTCAGGATGTGTAGCCCAGCCATGCTTGACGGAGGAGATCCTATAGACAAGTGTGGGTGGAGGTGGGGGGAGGTGTAGGGGTGTGTTATGTGTTACCTGAAGCCTGCCTGCCCAAACCACCAGCACTCTGCCAACTCTTTCACAATGAAAGGGAGACCACAGAAAGATGTGTGTGTGTGTGAGAGAGACAGAGAGAGAGAGAGAGAGAGAGAGATAGAGAGAGAGAGAGAGAATAAAAAAAAAGGTAAAAAAGGAAGAAAAGAAAGGAAGAAAAAAGAAAGAAAGAAAGATAGTGAGAGATAGCACATAATCGACTGCCTCCATACACACAGCACTCCGGAATGATTATGGGGCCTTATAGAAAATCAAATGCAGCGCTGGGGCATATTAGCCCCACTCGGGGAAGGGGTTTAAAAGGCACCTGAACAAATTCCACTTATGCTGGTACCAGAAACATTTTCCGCAAAATGAAAGCAATTCAAAGCCATTTTTCTAAGCCTCATTGTTAAGAGCAAGACTAACCAAAGCAGAGGACCTTGAATCGCTCCCTCCATCTTTACAGCACACTCCTTGTATTATAATATTAAAGTACCTCTGTTACAAAAAAACATTTCGCCACCTTATAGTTTATGTGAAGAATCAAAACTGCACGGGGGTGGGCGGGGCTCCAGCTCATTCTGACCAATTGGAATTCAGAGCAAATCCTCCAACCACAAAGACTTGCCCGGTTTTGCTACCTCAACAAGCTTGAGTGGGGCAGGACCCTCGCATTAACAAGCTGGGAGGCAATTAAATAAGAGGCCATTTGGGGAACCATGGCCCGCTGAAGCACAGCAGATGAAGGAGATAAATAAATGCAGTCATAATAACGACGCGCCACACATCTCTCTGCTTGATGGGCAGAGGGAGCTAAAGATCGGCAGTAAAACTGCTGAGGCTTACGAACAGCGAAGCCTGAGCCTGACGGGACACTTTCTCCTCGCCGTAGAAGGGACGTGAGAAACTCCTCTCTCTCTGGCTCCGTGGGAGGTCTAGTCGTTGTGAGCTGCCGCAGGCACAGGGTTGGCCGTGGATATAAAGTGGGTGGTCCATTCTGGAGGTGCTATCAAATGTAATGACCCCCATCAAAAACCGCTATTGTTGTCCCGATGAGCAATTGAACAATAGCAGTGTGACTGCCATGGCCGGGGATTGTTTTCTCCATTCACACACAAATAAAGGGATGGCTATCTGGCTTCTAATGGCTATCTGGCTTTTAAAAGGTGTTAAAGGGCTACTGGATGTTCTCTTTAGAGGTGTTAGTGGGTGGTGCCGGCTGGTCATTGATTGGGAGGCCAACAGCATTGCAGACAATGTGTCTGCCGTCGTACTTAAACTGCAGTTTAGCCTAACTGTGCCACTAACAGCTTTAACATGCCCGGTGTAGAGACTTAATGTGAATTACAGAGACATCTTTCTCTTATTTGGTTTACCTCGGGTCGTACGCAGTTAATCTTCAAACAGAAAATAACCACTGAATATTGGTCTCTGTAATAAGCCTACATTGCATTTGTGCGATAAGAGCCCATCCGTCGCTGTTAACCTCTGACCCCTCGCAAAGACCTAAAAGCAGAGTTACCTTGTCAAGGGTCACCAAATGCCTATACACCACAGCTGTGAACGGGCTACAAATGACCAAAGCTAATGGAGGACGGGCGAGATCTAACAATAACCATTGCTCCTCGCATGCAACCTTTGAAGGCAAAAGGTGTCGCTGTGACTCATTCATCTTCACATGTGATCAATGGCATTTCCGGATCCACTTGCAGTGAGGTCTAAAAAGCCTCTCGGGGAGGAAAATAACAGCAAAACGGTGCGGTGCCCCCGGCACTTCATAGTTTACTCTGTGGGCTAGCCTTTTGTGCCTAGACACTTTAGTGGTCTGCCAGTACTTGATGCTGCTTCCTACCTGCGCCTCTCAACGGCAGGGTAGCGGGGTAATGGACACTCACACGTCTGAGTAGCACAAGAGGCTGTGTTCACGAGGATGCCATTTGCAGGTTTGCATGCCGGACTGGGCGTTAATAATAATATCGCACAGCCACCAAACACCGCATGACGCCATAACGGTTGCTTTTATAGTAATGTAATGTTACATAAAGAAGTAATCTTGCCAAGAAAAGGCCTTAAATTGAGCTGGACTAATGTCACCTCATTAAAAGTGAAAAAGCTTTATGATCCGGTTACTTGCCCTTATCAAGCCCGTACACACACACACACACACGGCTGAAACACTGCGACCTACGGTACTAAAATACTGATAGTGACTTCCTGCCGGCCTGTGGCAGCACTTCGCTGAGCATGCTACATTCCAGTGCTACGGCCTTTCACATAAACATCCATACGTCTTGTCATTGACGAATGAGCTACCGAGACCCTATATGCCTGCATGCACAGCTATATGCCATTTTAAACGAAGCTTATCCAGATAGCGAATTGGGCAGAACATACAAACATGTACATTTAATGCAGCTGACAATTAAGGGGTCTATGATTCTCATTTGCCAAGTTCACACCGGAACGTTCCTGTTGCTTTCCGAGACCCCGGCAGCAAGACGGAAAAAAAAACGCACATCCAAGATTTACTGCCCAACCAGATTTGTGCACACTGATGCCATAAGGTCACACTATGGAAAACAGCCACTGCTGTGAAGAGCCATGTGTTTGGCTGTGGCTGTGTGTGTGTGCGCATCCGTGTTCATTACCTGCTGCTTGCTGCTCCTGGCGACTCGGCCCCGAGTCTGCATCTTTCCAGCTGATTGGCAACAATCTGTCTCTCCACCTCTAGCTCTCTGGTTAGCCTCTCGAACTGGAGCTCCTACACACACACACACATGCAGCAAAGGAATGAGCGACTTAAGGTCAAGCATGCAATCCCATCAAAGCGTGTGGCCCTCACATTGACAGACGTGACCAATGTGAAGTCAATGTGAGGAAGGCGGTGTGGCGCGCTGTCGGCTCCGCCCCGCGGGCTCCTAGGTTAATGACCAAACAAATCAGACCCCCTGGCTGCTGGGGAATGAAAACAAGCACACAGTGAAATAGCGGTTCCACAGGTTTTACATCGGTGTTCAAGGGAACTCTCCTTTGACTCCGTCTTGCCGGCACAACTAGTTAACAAATCACCTGCTTTTAAATATATTTTTTAATTAACTGAGTCAGTGCTCAAAAACAGTGGTGGGTTACGTGGGTATTATACAAACACGCACACGCACATACACACATACAGCGTACGGTATTGACATTTTATCCAGCCCACACACGGAGATGAGCACCACTTTAGCAGCTGATATTCAGCCTTGGCAACGTGCTTCTTATGGGAGCCGCGCGAGAATCAGCATCTGACTGCTCTAATTATCTAGCCTGAGCGGAGCTGTGACTCGCGCTGCTGTCTGCCTCCGAGCATGGGCGCACGCACACACACACACAAACGCACGCACACACACGAGGCATGAACGCACAGCGCGCACGCACGCGAGCGGCACTTCATTTGCATGTAACTCCTGGCAAACACCGCGCTGCTCCCCACTGTCATCCAAGCTGGTGATTTGACCATCCCTCTCGCTCTCTCCACCCTCCTCCTCAACCCCCCCTCCCCCCCCACCAGTTGTCACTCACCACCATGTTGGACCACATGTCTTTACAAGCGCCCTAAACTGTCCGTCCTGTGTGTAGTCGCCGTTTATGCGCTCATTTTGTTCCTCAGCCAGTAAACACAACACACACACACACGCTCTCTGATCCTTCTTTGTCCCAGGAAGTGTACAGCCACTTCAGAGCCCAGCCTCTATTCACACCACACCTCCTTTAACCCTCTGAAGGAGCAGGGAAATGTTCTTCCCAAGCACGCACACGCACGCACACGCACACGCACTCACCCCTCCCGACAACCTGGATCCCCTCTCTGCGCTGCAATCCACTCTCCTCTCTGTATCAGTCCTGGTGTAGCTTGACTGCAGCGAGAGAGGACTGCCTGCCCGCACAAAAGGGTGTAGCAGGAAGGGGGAAGGGGGTGGGGGGGTGGGAGGGCGGGACTTCACAAGTTCGGTTCGGTTCGGAACAGAATCTGTGGGTGTTTTCTCATGGAAGAGCGCAGGATGCCCCTGCCGGGCTAATGGCCGTGGAGCTAGGTGTCCAGACAGAGACAAAGCGGCCGTGATGCCGATGCACCTCGCAGGGAGCAGGATATCAATCCTCCGTGCAGACCCGGGGTATTCATCACTCATCTATTCATCATGCACCGTGAGCGACCGCCCTCTAAACGCTGGGTATGGATCTTAACAAGTGCCACTCCCTAGATGATGTGTGACCAGTCCAGAATCACCCTGGCATTTCCAAAACAGTACTGATCAACAAGCACAAACAGTACTGACCCCCCCCCCACAATACTCACATACAGTAGCTGTCTAGCCCTCCCCCCCTCCATTCATTTCTAAATCATTGTCGTGCAACGATACTTAAATGTGCTGAGGAACGTGGCTATCACACGGTTGAGGAGTGTGGCTTTAAGTGGGGGGAAAGAATGCATCTCGGTCGCTGTTCTTCTTGTCACAGGGCATTCACGTCACAGACGGGCCGCTGGGGAGAACAGTCACTTCTATTGCACAAATCAAGATGAAATTTGCGTCTTAATGATATCTACAACATGCCCAGAGGATTCCTATCAGCTAGCAAATCCACTAAACTGAACAGAATGCACAATTCAAACCAACACACACGCACACACATCTCGAAATGATGTGTGTGCTCTAAAGCCCTGCACTGACTCAACCCACATCCCCCATAGGAAACCACAGAGTGTGCAGATAACAAGTGACAGGAGCTGCGTTCCCATGCTCAAGTCCAGCCAGCGATGGGGGACACAACCGCACCCGGCCATCCCATCGCTGCCGTAGAGTAGGAGGGCTCATTCCCACTGGAGACTGTAAGATAAATGCATTAATATTGGGATAACACGCACGCACACGCACACACACACACACACACACACACACACGTCTGAAGCCATTATAGGCTTATAGTACAGGCACAGTCAGTGCTGCTGTCATATAACATTACAGGGAAACAAGGACTGTGGGATCAGGAGTTAATGTTATGTCTTTGCTGTGTGTGTGTGTGTGTGTGTGAGAGCAGGGGGTGGGAGAGAGAGTAAGAGAGAGAGAGAAAGAGAGAGAGATAACTTTGGGTTGAAGGTGCCAATAAAGAAAAAAGGGATTTGATCCACATGGAAAACAAACAACAATAAGGCGTATTATACTTTTTGGAGAACTCATTCATTCTACTCGAAACAAACTTACCTCTAATTGCATAGCGTGCAAACACACACACACACACACAAACGCATACAACCTCAACCACGTACGCACGTAGCAATGTAATGTTCCTCGTAAAAACACTGCACAGTGGGCTAATTCTTTTTTTAAATTGATTAGCAACGGTTTGCGGCGTTCTTTTTTAAATCCACCGTGATTAGTTTGAAACATAAATGGCAGGAAAATATGGTAATAAAGGCAGTGCTTATCAGGTTATAATTTACCCCTGCGTGAATAATCAGTCATGAAAAGACAACATAAAAGTAGAGTATTAGTGCATTATACAGTGTATCAAGTCAAATTCATTACATTCCTGTCTATTTCAGTAACTGGCATTGTGTTATTGGCTCACATATGCTCTGCCTTCCTTCCTGTTAAGCTCATAATCCACTTGTTTTGTAACGTGTCGACATTTACAGAAGCAGAGTCTTTATCTTTAGGAAGGGCTGCTCGCCACGCAACGCCACGCTACAAGCCAAGGTGTAAAATGTTAGTTCTTACTGAACACTCCACACAACCATTGGCTGCCGTCCAACTTCACTGCTCAGACAGACTGTGATTTTGATCAAACACAGCAGCTAGAGGCATCTGCTCCAACCATACGGCACAGAGGTCTCTGTCAATACCAATAACCAGAGCAGCACCGAGCTTATGCTTGGCAGCTAGCCTGCCTATGCAGCAGTGTCAGCCTTATCCTTAGCTTGCTATCTGTAGTGTACGATAGTTGCTTCTACTACAACCTAAGCAGTTAAACTACTTCTACTGAGTTTAACCTATAGGTTAAATGTATAGGCTACATTTAACTGATCCCTGTCAGAGAGCTTTTATTAGGAGTAAACATAAACATATGATGAAAACCGCCTGACACACTGGAGCACTGTTTCCATCTGATTTGGGTGTTTCCGTGGCTAAACGTCTGGGAGACGATCGCGTGTAGGTGACCCCTCAGGCAGCCACTGTTTCTGTAGACGCCGTTTTACCGCCTCTCTCAAGTGGCATTGAAGATTATTACTGTGCCTTTATGCATCATCGTCCCCCAGGATTTACTGCCAGTTTCGTATGTCTCTCTTCGTTCCAGCAGATCACTCACTCACTCATTAACCCCTCCCTATGAAGCTGCTATGAATACGGACGCAGCGCGCCATGTATAATTGTCTGGTCAGGGCAGAGGGGTTGCATGGGCACCGGTCTGATGGAAGACAAGCCAGTTGACATTAGCCAGGGACAGAGGAGCTGCCCTGCTTCCACTGCTGTGTGTAATCCGTTGTGCTTTCGGATGCCTGACCCCGACACAGGCTGGGGCACATCTATTCAGCCTAATGATCTGCAGCGTCAGGCCCACAGCAGCAGTAATGACCGCTCAACAAGGCCGGTGCTTATTTAGCCCGTGTGGACACAGCCTTGGTCAGTCCCAAGCTTAGCGTAGATGGGTTGGACAGGGACAATGGAAGGCCCCTGCTGTCCCCCCACACCGACATCACTGTTCTGCCATCACAATGATGTCGCGGCCAGTCGCCTTGTTGTCTCCTGCCCGGCCCCCCCGCAAAGCAAACATGACGAGTGGCGGCGTGCCACGCGATGGTCGTGCACACACCGACGGACACTGACAGCGAGGCAAAGTGGCTTCCACCTTCGCTCAGCACAGACCATGTCGGGTGTAGCCTTCCTGTAAACAACCTGCCACATTCTAAACAGGCTAGACATAGCACTCATTGTAGCACGACTAGTCTCGCAGAGCCAGCCTTTACTTACATATATGGGTCACAGCGCTGGCTAACTGCGTCAAGAGCCGCCTCATTGACAGAAGAGATATTTTGATTGAAATGCACAACGACCAACTATGTAACTCAATGACAATGTCGGACGTTAATCATACAGAGGAATGTGTTGAGAAATTTACCAACATGACTCTGGCTGTTATCAGGTATTGTTAATCTGTTTGATAAGTAGGCCAATGTTACTGCTCAAAATAAATGTAACAACTGAAATTGGTAAATAAAGTACTGCACTAGTGTTGCACTGGAATTACAGATATATACTTTGTGAGTTACAATGCAAACAGCCAATGAAAATAGACTTCCTCACCTCCGGAAAGTTACGAGAGCACATGCATCAGACGATCAGCAGAGTTGCTTATGTGACGCAGTGCCAATAGACGGAAGAGGTTGAGACTATAGCACAGTAGGCATCTACAACTCACAGTGCAACCTACAGCTAATGCTCAACCCAGACCAATTTACCATGCATGCAGCCTACATTCAGCTAATGCTTATCAACAGTAAATTACAGTGCAGCTTACATTTAGCTAATGCTTGTATCAAGAGCAACTTACTTTTGAACCTAAAGCAAGGGGGACATATGTTAAGTACTGTATGAGATGAAATGGAATACTGCACAGTTATGTCACTCCCCACTGAAGAGCCTTTTAGTTTCTTAGCCATTAGCCTCTAAATGGCATGAGGCCAAGGATGATACAGTGGTGCTACAGAGCTAGTGTATGGCCACTATAGCGTTAACTGAGCCAACGACATAGACTCCATGGTGTTGACTGGAGGCTCCCAGACAGTGTTCAATCTTCAGGTTCAGGAATTAGGATCTTTGAGGCAACTTGTTGGCAACCATTGGCAGCCATTTTTAATTTGAAATGTTAAATCTGTGACTATTTTGCAGCACTAGAGCTACAATGCGGTTTGGGTTTCAAATGCAAGGACACAAGTGACTGGAGAATGCGACCAAAACCTCCCCAGCTGAGATCTCAGTGCGTGACCCTGCGTCCACACCGCGCAGACGACAAAAAGAGGGAGACACGCTTGTTTCTTATGGGCATTCCTGACTTACTCATTGGTTGAATGATTCAGTGTCGCATCACAATTTGCATTTTAAATTGCCCTCTAGTCTATTTCTGCCCCGCCTAGACTTGCAGCAGTTAGTCTCTTGTCCCTGTAAATCACCAACTCTCATTGCAAATGAATGGCAGGCAGTGGCTTTATCTCCCTCGTTTGTTGTCCGTGTGAATGGAGGGTTGCTATGTGGTGCTCTGGAGCATCCGCACACCCACAGCTCATTCCTCCCTGACATTCCCCAAAACCCCTCCAGCACACGTTTTCACATCGTATAGACGCAGGTCAGTTTGCAGTATGGTCTACACACACTGGGACAAAATGTCAGGTTGTTCCATTAAATAATTCTATACATGTCTATAAAGACATGAGAATAGTACTCACTTTCATCCATGTTGTGTACATTGATAGGTCGTAGAAGAGCTTGTTAAAGGTAAACATGTTGTTTACATAACGGATGGTGCTCATAACTAGTTAAGAGCGGCAAAGTAAATTGAGACAATAAGCTGTTATTTAAAAAATAATGTTTCTTTAATTTAGTGGCATTAATCATTCTGTAATAAAAAGGCTAGTAGGAAGCACAGTGAATTGCACCAAGCACCAATAAAACACACCTTATCTCAACAGACAGCAGGAAAAGACTATATATATATCTTTCTTCACATCAGTTCCAAACTGCTCCCCCGCACTAATTTGTTCAACCATAAACCTGAGACAGGACCAGCATTGGTGACAGGCGGAGAAAGCCCTATAACAAATCTATAAGAACCCCCCACACACACACTTCCCCACCAAATGCCTCACAATAAACTGCCTAATCACGCTCATTATCCCCATGAAAGAACTGCTTCTGAAAAGCAGACAAAGGATAATCAACACAGCAGCTCTCCATATGAACAGCATTCATTACAACACTGACAGAAAGTTTCACAAAGAGTATCTTCGTTACTACAACTCCTTAGTTTCTGCGCTTGATAATCATTTTGCAATATTGAGGGAAAATGTGTTAAATCTGGTATCTACAACATGTTGTCTTCATTCAGCTTTTTCTCCAGCTTTCTGTAGAAAGTGTCTCTAAACTAGGTAGATGTGCCAGTTTGTAGTGTGTTATGAATGGCATTGCTTGTCTAAAATGACAAATGCAAATCAAATGAGTCAAGGTAATTCGACAACAAAAACACATTTCTAATAGTTACTTTCAGTAATCAGTGAAAAGAACATTTTCTCATCACCGAATTAACACATAACGTACAAATGTCCTAGTCAGAACACATGACAAATTAAGAAATCATGAAGAGGTGCTGGTGAAATAATGCTCAATTTCTTGTGTTGACTCAGCACGTGCTTCCATTGGAGCAGACACAGTCTCTTGCAGCGCATGTCCAAATCCCAAACTCAATTATACAGTTATCATATCTGGTTTTCTCATTTATCGTTAGCTCCAGCGCTGAAGATGAAGAGGTTAGTATCTGTCTGATTTGGGTCTGGGTCTGGATGGAAAGTGCACCACGTCCATTAGTGACGCTCAGGAAACTTCTGAACTAGTGCAGATGGCTTTTCCCTTTCACCGACGTCGACGACAATCTACTAGAAATATGTTTGTTCATTAAGTGGCAATGAGGCTTGACAGCTCAGCACCCGCACTGCAAGCGCATGGCAGCCATGTTTAAATGAGTGCCTGCGCCTGGTGCACTGTGGGAGTACGACAGCAGAGGTTAAAGGAGGTCCACAGCAGCGGGGATGGCGGGCCGAACCTAGGAAGTTGTCGGATATGAGAGCCAGCCCCAGGAAGGAGCTGTGTCCAGAGCCATGCGGAGTAATTACTCACTCAAACTGCCACAAAGGCACCTTGGTAAAACACTGAGGTTTTAGGAAAATGGCTGCCGTCTCAAGCTAATACAGCAGAATGCAAATCAAGATGATGGATAGGAAGCAGTTTAAAAACTAGGGTAAAATAAAGTGCTACACTGTGAGCATATACGGTGGAAGTTGTAGCTGTAGAACAGTAATGTTGTATAGGAATTGCTATCTTAATCTCCACTGCATCTGCATTAGAGCTTTATACAACACTAAGTGACAACAAGCTGTAAACAGAAATGGTAGGGGTAAAAAATATAATTCACACCCGATAATGAAAAGAGCAAGTTTACAATAGCACATCATTTCTGCCTGGGCTCCTGCAGATTTCCAATATGGATTTACCAGTAGAAGGGAAGCTTGCAAAGTCACTAAAAGTGAATTCAACATTGTCCTGCTGGAAACGACGATGCTAAGCCAACATGCCATTGTTGTGCATGTGCACACGTGGAAAATAAGGTCATACTAAAGGTAATACCATCGCACAGGCATTGTCGCTGAATATGCGGTCCTGTAAAGCTCTGACGTCATGCACGGCTGCCCATGTCCAATCATCGGGGACCAGGTTCTAATAGCACGCTCATCAAAAGACTAATGCAAATGCGTCTTTTTTTGCCACAGAAAGTTACTTTTTGTTGATCCCCTTTTAAAGCGAAAAGGAGATACGGTTGAGAATGAATACATTAGATAAAGAAACAAGGGTAGGATAGCTTGTGAACTAACCCCTTTAACACATTTCAAGTCAAGACATACATCTTCATCTTTAATATATTGGGGAAGCTTAAAATCACAATGTCAACATCACACATCTCTACAGTAATGTGTCTAACCGTGATCCATGTTAGAATAAGCACAACATCCAGTTGTTCAGTTTAAATAAATTATCTGGGCATATTAATTCCTTTGGCAAAGGTGAGATTTATTTTATTTCCACCCCTCTGTTATTTGAAGCATGAAGAAGGAAACGACATTCGGGTTCCATCATTAAAGCGCCATTACAGAAGCTGTCGCCCGTGCTGACTTCTCTGGTAGGCAGCGCTTGGAAGACAATACTGAGAACAAAGCAGATGATAAAAATGAAAGAACAGCAGCGTAAGGACTGCACAAAATGTGATAGAGAGGGAACTGTTTAAACGCCTGAGGCTACAATATTCCTGTGCTGAGACAAATATTCCATCACAGTGTGTGTGGGATTTTGAGTGGCTCTCTCTTTGCTTGGTTAGCGCAACATGTCTCCCTATGTCGGCTGAATAAGTATGCTGTGCTGAGTTACAAGTCAAAGTATTTATTTTGCCTCTGCAAGTGCAGCTTGACAGGCCTCTCACTAACCAATGGGAGTGATTTGCAGTCCAAGAATAAAAACACTAACTCATGAAACCTATGGAAGGTGCAGGACACCATTGAGGATGAAGATGCCATTATTGTGGATAAAGATCAGAATTGCTTGGCTTCTCCACGGGCACGGTATGCACATAAGTGCAAGTGGAAAAGTGATTGGCAGGTGAGCAATAGAAACAGACATTTTAGCTGGAGGGAGTAAGCTTCGGCTGTTGGCAACATAACAATTTTAATGAATCAGGTTTGTCGTGTTGAATGTTAGTGCTCTGCCGATCAGTCAATTGTATCACGCGTTATGTCAGAGGTAGATAGATCAGGCTGGACCGGAGCACCTTCCCTGGAACCTCATGAACTATGGGTCCTATTTTAACCATCTAAGCGCACGGTCTAAAGCGCAACTTGGATTTAGGGCGGGTCCAGGTCTACGTTTGCTATTTTAACGGCAGATAAACGGTCAGTGTGCCGGGCGCATGGTTCAAAAGGGTTGGACTTACTCTCTTCATTATTCATTGTGTGTTTTACGCGTAACATATGATGAAGCAATCCGAGTTTTATCTCCCATTCTCTTTAAAAAATCCATGCACGCTTGCATTATAGGTGGATTGATATTACCGGTGGGTTTGTGAATGTGCTGGAGCGGACCATCTAGGCAATAGCAAGAATCCTAAAATATGTTTGTGTAGGTTACACACTAATGATATTTCACATTGTACTCTATTCATTTTAAATGATGTACACACGTTGTCCACCTGCCATAGGCGATACTGCATTGATAATGCGCCTTGCGTTGACTTTAGACCAGGTTTTTGCTGGTCAATCACGCAATCACTTTCCGCTGCCTCAAGATAGCAATGGATCAGCAATGTGCTAGACCACACCTCATGTTTAGACCAACACACCCACCAGCGTTCAAATGGGTGCAAGTGCATCTGCTATTAAACAATGTGGGCGCTGGACGGGAAAATGACAACTGGGTTGGTCTCAAACTAGCAAAGACACTTCCAAACCAAAATAAGACTCACAGAGATGAGCCATCATGGCCACTTGTATTTCCCAGGATGGTTCAAGGAGAAACTTCTTCCCATCTGCCCACCTGGTCTCTTTCTTCTGACGGTACTGATACAGAAGCTGCTGTTGGTTTGTCTGCTGAACTATACAATATTATATGTGAGGCTGCTCCTGTTGATAGCAAGGTAAAAACCTGGTGCCAGTAAATAAAAGCAACATACACACAAATACTGTACACAACGCAACCTGAATGTGCTGGATCGTAACAACAAAATTACAAAAAGTATCCAGTGTCTCAACTACACACCAACTTGTATGTATGTAGACCTGTTAACATACAGTATACTATATTTCCACTGAGGGATCAAAAGCTTTGCGGCAACAGGAAGTTGATCTAGGCTCTTGGCGAATAGAGCAAGTAATCTAGCGTCCCGTCAAACAAAGGCTCCAGAGTGGCTAGTGGCTACCTCATGAACAGGCCCCCGATCCCAGAGAATCACAGTGTTTGGGTGAAGTCTGAAAATTCATAACATCATTAGTAATCAGCCCAGGCATGGAGTCCACTTCCTGAGCTTCCCCTGTGGATGCGAGCCAATTCAAGGACAATCTTAGCATCCCTGCATCCCTGCTGTGTGGGCGATGACAGCAACACTGATGAGGATTATGATGATGATGACGATGATGATAATGAAGGAGAGGACGGGGGGTGGCGACAGTGATGTTGATGAGTATTAACAGCAAAGGTGTTGAGAGCTCTCAGAGGGCCAAGCCCAGACAAGGCCCCTTCAGCGTCATGTCACATTGGGAGCCCCGCCACTGACTTCCCTGGCCCTGAGCGCCTTCGTTCTGCTTGCCTTCGTGCTGTCAGCCTCCTGTGGTCGTGCCTCAGACTCCATCTCTCACCGCCTGCACGTGAGTATTCCTGTCCTATAGCAGTCTCCCCTATACTCACCTGTGCCCCCCCCC
>JAODTR010009005.1:0-29984 GCA_025399935.1 Amblyopsis rosae | reverse complement strand
ATAACCCAATCCATGACACACCTCCCAGAACCTCCAATACTGAATCCTCGACCAGTAAACATAAAGAATGGAGAAATGGTTATATAAAAATAAGTAAATTTTCTATGTATTTTGCCAATGTCACTGCAGTATATTCATGACACTCATACATTTCCAATTCTCTATTTATCTGTGTGTGCAGATACCAAGGCTATTGGTCAATGTTGTTGAATTAGTGCTAATGGACTCACTGAGAACTGTCAAGAAAAATGACCTGGGATGTACACTCTTACAGAGGTTGGTGTTCTGTCTTCTCATCTGGTTTATGGCTGGTGTTTTGACTCTCAACACATACGTGAGACATCAACGTCATACTACATATAGATAGTATTTACAGACTGCGTGAATTAAGAAGTTACCTTTTTTGTACAAGCTGTGTGTTACCAGTGAACCCGTGTAGATTGATCTGTATTTTGCAGGACCAGCTGCCATTGTCTTTTGAATGTACAGGACAACTCTCCAGAGCTCCAAGAGTTCCGACGAATCAATAAAGAGTACCAAGTAAAACGTGACTTCTCTAAATGTCTAAATGGTTTAACGGTTTTAAACTGTAATTCTTCTAACCTTATTTCAACGGTGGCTCTGTCTAGGTCGAGACCCAGGAACTTCTCTCTGGCGATCGCTACGACGGACGAGAAGATTTCGCTGTTGTCCTTCAGCCTTACCTACGCAACTCCTTTGTCCCTTACATTGGAGTGAGTAACGGATACATACAACCTTCACACACGCACGTAAATAGTCGAGCGCACGCTAAAACAAAGCCTCGTCTCAACAGGAAGGTCAAGCTGACGTGAGCTTCTTCTCCGTGGACTGCTTCCACATCAGTGAGCGCGCTCACGCAGAGATGGCCATCGCTGTCTGGAACAACATGGTGAGAACAGAGCCATCGCTAAAAGAAATGTGCACAGTGCACTACTGACTTGTACTTGATATGTTCATGTTTAGCTGGGGATAGTATTTTCCCGCCACTTTTCATTGTGTTTTTAACAGCTGGAGCCGGTGGGACGGAAACAGACGTACAGCAACTTTGCGTATGACCGCTCCAAGATTAAATGTCCCTCGGAGGTATGCTGTTATGTTAAAGTGTAACTGCACCCCAGCTCTGAGCATGACTCCACCCATTGCACAACCTTCAAAATGCTAACATGTAGTCAAGGAGCCGAGTGAGGGTATTTAGTCAATATTAACACCCGCATTAATGTGTATAGTTACAGTTAAGTCATATTCCTTAGTTTACAGCTAAAAGACACATTTTATGGTGCAGTTACAGAATGTGCATGTGTTAAATGTTCACTTTCAAATTTCAGTGTTTTATACTGTAAATAATTATATTTGTATTATAATAAATAATTTATATAATATTAAATAAATAAACATATCGAATATTCAATATAATATTAAATAAATAAACGGGACTCCTCAGAACACAAAGCATGTAATTGAATACACTCTTGTGACACTCTGGTTCAGGCACAGCCCTTCATCTTCACAAAAATCAACAGTATTCCAAGTTCACCTGTCACCACCAAAGCTCCAGACGCAGACACCACCACCTTCAGTCCTGTGCCAAAGTGTCCCTCCAATATACCAGTGTGGGTGCCAGTAGTTGTGGCATTCGCAAGTTTGCTAGTGGGAATATCTGTATCCTGGTTATGTCTCTCCTACAGACAACGTCAGAAAAACAATGAACTGAAAACCATTGAAATGAAAACAACTGGATTATAAAGTCTGATACATATTATTTAGAAATTTAGTATTGCTGTTTTTTGTGTAATTTCATGAAGTCTGAAGTAACCTAAATTCTATATTTTTGTAAATAGGCCTACTGCAAATTTGTCTATTTTTATTTTTTATGCCACCTCGCTAATTTTTATTTATTTAAATGTTGAAAGATTTAATTAGCCTATGTTTGGTGTTTTAATACCAGATAATGTAAATGTTTCCATGGAGTAGCCTAGCCCACACAAAATAAATGAATGTACTGTATGTAGGTCAATATGTGTCAAATCCATGTCTTTGGCTATGATAACTGCATAGTCATTATTAAATTAACCTTCGTGGTGTATGTAATTCTTTAACATTGTGAATGGTTATAAAAAGATTGTTCTTAATGAGAAATACAAAACAAACAAAAAATATTTCAAGTAAGCCTAATACAATTACTGCGCCCATAAATCCATTCTGAGGGCGAATTTGTCCCATCATCAGAGCCAGGAATCAAAAAGATGGCGGAAAGTGAATTGAACATTGACAGCATCATTTCTCGGTTGCTGGAAGGTAGTGCTTTATGTGATTATTTATTCAGCATGTCTGTCGAGAAATCTACAGCCTATACATTTACGTGTTTGATCAACATTATTCATTGTGTTAACGCAAATCTCCCCGTGAATTTAAATAGGGATCGTGTCATTCAGTACCACTGGCTGTGTTTGCTTGATGTTGACTCTTCATTGGGCAAATTCCTTTTGTAATGCGTGAAATATAAGAGAGGAACAGTTAGATTAAGTCAGATGTTTGATAACTTTAGAGCGTACTGTGCATAATGTCTAGAGGCGGAACGGTCAGAAAACATTTCCAGGCCTTGTTAGCACGACATAGCTAGGTGTCGTGGCGAAAATGTCTCTACTCGTAGCGTATCGCTCCAGGGGCTACATATATGCTGACTGGGTTTCAGCACGTTGCGCAGTTCTGACGGGATGGATTACATGCGTAATTGGTGATTGTAGACAAACTAACATTTCTGGATCATGGATACATGTAATATATAATATGGATATGTAGCAAAACCTTCTTTCAAAATTGAATGATTATGGCAGGGGAACAATATATGCACAACACCAGGACACACCCCCTTTTGAAAGAGTGAAGAGACAGTGTGCGCCCGGATGCCCGTGTTTATTTATTTATGTTTAATGTGTCTAATGTATATTGTTGTAGATGTGTGTGTGTTTGCAGCACACGATTGTAAAGTTTGCTAGTTAATTTGCAATACTTGAAGAGCTTGCATAGTTAGACACATTGCCCATTTGCCTAGTGCGAGGATGTCGTCCAGGAAAGACGGTGCAGATGACCGAGACAGAGGTGCGGGGACTCTGTGTAAAGTCCAGAGAGATTTTCCTCAGTCAACCTATCCTGCTTGAACTTGAGGCTCCACTTAAAATCTGTGGTAGGTGCATTTGTCGTAATTTCCCCCATATACCATAAGTGGAGTTTTGAGTTAATGTAACTAGAAGTGTTGTGTGAGATGTGTTATCAGGTCATAGTTCATGAATCAAAAATAACAAATGTTAATGAAGCCACCAGTGCAGAGGCTTTAAACAACCTGAAATAAAAAAAAATATGATTTCACTGAAAATCTCACTGATAATGAGTTTAGTAAATAAAAATCCATATTTTAGTTTAATATCATGTTATAATATCACAGGTTTGACAACCAGCATTTTTCTGCCCAATCCATTACAATGAGTGGTTATATGAAGGAGCACACTGCCATGTTGTAAGTGGACCAGTATTGTTAACTCTCCTAAGGCGATATCCACGGACAGTACACTGACTTGCTGAGGCTGTTTGAGTACGGTGGCTTCCCTCCAGAGGCCAACTACCTGTTCCTGGGCGACTACGTGGATCGAGGGAAGCAGTCCCTGGAGACCATTTGCCTGCTGCTGGCCTACAAGATAAAATACCCCGAGAACTTCTTCTTGCTCAGGGGCAACCACGAGTGTGCCTCTATCAACCGCATCTACGGCTTCTATGATGAGTGTAGGTTGGGAACAGCGCTATGATTATGTGTGCATGCACTTTGTCCAGTCATGTTCCTTGATTCATAGCCAAACAATGTTGCATCACATCTTCAGCTGAATGTTGTTTATGTTAAAGGTATAGCGACATGCGGCGATCGTAAGCTAATACGCCTTTTGTCTCCTTGCAGTCTGCTAGCTGCCTGTTCTGTGTGCGTGTTGAAGAAATTATCCAGTGTTTCTATACAGCCCTGACTCTATAAATAGGAACACAAAGTGGTGCAGACTGCACCACGTAACAATATTAGCCTTCACAATGTTTTTCCAATGTGTGGGGCTTCTGAGGCATTGAAGGGAGAGGCGTGCTTTTGTTTTGATAGTTAAAATATCAACAAGCTTTTTCCAGAATGACTGACTGTACCTTTTACAACAACGTATTTCATGGCTAAGATATTATGCATGTTTACACTACACTGAAATATCAAAAGCCTTATAGGTAAGTTTGGCTGCTCATCAGCCATCTTGGCATCAGTTCTGGGTAGTTAATAATACACAAACTTAAATTAATAGGTTAATGATTTGGCCAATATAAAGCAGACAATTGTCTCTGTTCGGAGAGGAGTGGGATATGTTCCTCCAACAGCCATCTTTGGTGTTACCGAATTCTCCTATAAAGTACTTTTCAGAATTCTTTAAGCAGTCTGTTTCTTATATAGAATGTCAACGGAAATACCCGACCTAAAACAAGAGGGTTGAAAATACTCATTATTGATTTTAAAGATGGTAAGTCATTCTGGAAAAAGCTTTAAACCGGTATTTGAACTCTATCAAAACATACCGATAAACAGCTCTCCCTTCAATGCCATAGGGTGCTCTCTCAGAAGCTCTGCCCTACATATTGGAAACTCATTGCGAAGGCTAGAATATTGTTGTGTGCGGCCTGCGCCATTTTGTCTGTGTTCCTGTTTACCAATTGTTTTATTCCAGCACACACGGAGAACTGTAAACTAGCGTATTGCAAGGAGATATTTGTTGAATTTGTAAGAAAAAAAAGTGTATTAGCTTACAGTACATTTGCTTGCTATATCTTTTAAAGTGTTTTAGTACTATTCTCTACTAAATGTTCTACACAATACTAATTTCCACCATGTTTGTTTTTTTTTGTTTTTTTTTTGTAGGCAAGCGCCGGTACAACATTAAGCTCTGGAAGACTTTCACTGACTGTTTCAACTGCCTGCCCATTGCTGCCATAATTGATGAGAAGATCTTCTGTTGCCATGGAGGTTTGTGGAGTGATTGACGGAAACCATTTGGTCTGCCTTGTACAGAGTTGTCAGGCACAGGGGATTGTCTGAGCTCAACTCTACTGTGTGTGTAATGTGTTTTGGAGACTGCAATGCCCTCATTTTTTCTGTCAGGGCTTTCTCCTGATCTGCAGTTCATGGAGCAGATCCGACGCATTATGAGGCCCACAGATGTCCCCGATACAGGTTTGTGTTACTACTGGTGACTACTTTAAGGAAGTATTAGGGGGTGGCTTCTTTTAATAAAAGGGACTCGACTCGGAATTGTACTTGTGTATTCAGTTTTTATTTTCTCTCAAATAAAATAAAAGGTTTGTTTTAGTTTGTCACTCGCCTCAGACCAACCATTCTCTGCCCATTCCCCTACAGTTATATTTCACACATGAACTGGGAATGAGTTACTGTATGATATTTGAGTTATTCATTAGAGATCAAAGGTGGTAGTATAAACACTTGAGAGGTTTATCCATTGTTTGTTGACATCAAATAATCGTATTTTGTCCGTACAAACTTGAATTGGCATCTGACTCTTAGTAACGTCAAATTGTTTATCAATATGTAACCTCATATTGCATGTCTGCCAAATTGATGGTTCACAGAAGTGTACTTCAAGTTTTAATTCAAAACACACAGTAAATACACTATTATTAAGTTATTAAAATAATTTAATTCTGCAAAGTGGAATAACCTTAATAGCGACACTATATTGATCCAAGTAGATAGATAGATAGATAGATAGATAGATAGATAGATAGATAGATAGATAGATAGATAGATAGATAGAAAATATAAATAAATAAATTTGTGTCAGATGATACAAGTACATTTGAGATGGAAATGCTTATGCAGTTTGTTTTGGGTTTGGATCACCAGCTGTCTGCTTAAGCACCGGTATTGCGGTAAGGAAGATCTGAGGGTTAGACAGTTTTTATGCTGCCTACAGATCCTTATCTGTTTTCCCAGGCTTGCTGTGTGACCTGCTGTGGTCCGACCCAGACAAAGACGTCCAGGGCTGGGGTGAGAATGACCGGGGAGTTTCCTTCACGTTTGGGGCTGACATTGTCAGCAAGTTCCTCAACCGGCATGACCTGGACCTCATCTGCCGAGCCCACCAGGTAACACCCACATTGCCCTGAGAATGGATTACATCTAGATGATGTTAGTGCTGGCTAACTGCGTCAAGACTTCTCTACTTGACAGTACCTCTACTTGATGACCAACTACATAACTCAAAGACCAAAACGGACGTTAAACTTATACTGAGGAATTTGTTGGGAAACGAAACGACATGATATTGGATGTTTTTAGGTCCTGTAAATCTGTTAAATATGTAGGCTATGGTTACTGCTTAAAACGAATATAAAGACTGAAGTTAGTAAATAAAGCACTGCGCTGTTGTCATGCACAAATTATGTGTAGAGTATTGTGAGTGACAACGGCCTACTACCTGATACTGTTGTGTATGTATCAGATGTCCAGCGTGAGATGCTTATGTGAAGTAGTGAAAATGAACTGAGCAGACTCCTACATTACCCGTGATATGATGCTAGATGGGGATAATGATGATGATTATTGTAAATGTGGTGAAGAACAATGGATTTAGCTGTTGTCTTCTAGGTTGTGGAAGATGGCTACGAGTTCTTTGCCAAGCGACAGCTAGTGACGTTGTTCTCCGCCCCCAACTACTGTGGGGAGTTCGACAATGCGGGTGGCATGATGAGCGTGGATGAGTCCCTCATGTGCTCTTTTCAGGTGAGTGCTCAGTGTCTTGTTCTGTGTGGCATGCTGTGTGTGTCCGTGTCCACGGTGTTCTTATTGCCAAATCAATGTCGTCATTGTTATTCAGATCCTGAAGCCGTCGGAGAAAAAAGCAAAGTACCAGTATGGGGGGGTGGGTGCAGGGCGACCGGTAACCCCTCCTCGCACCTCTCAAGCCCCCAAGAAAAGGTGAGCAGCCGGTATCACTTCACCTCCCGCGGAAGTGACCAGCATTCTGCCTACGGGCCGAACATCCAGGTTGTTTTCAGTACATCGGCTTTGCTCTCAGTCAACCTACAATATCCTTGTGGAAACTAACATTTCAGTGTTCTTTTTTTTTTTTTTACACTAGGGAGTGATTTTTTTATATATATATATATAAAAAATTTTTTTTTTTTTGCTGCTCCATGTCAAATATTGCTTGGTTTAACATTGGGTGAGTTAAGCAATATCAATCTGGTGGAATGAGAGAGGTGTTTGCCAAGGTTTTGTCTTCACAGGTATCACGTGTGGGTGAAATCGTCAATTTGAGTAAAATTGTGTGAAATCCAGCCAGAGTAGATTCTTCCAGAGCATTGTTTTGTTGTTTGCCCCTCATATTTTTCTGCATTAATGACATTAACTGCAATGCCTTTGTCTGCACCACTAGTTGTTGAATATTGCCAAGTTTACAGTGTAAATATGTTTCCATGCACTCCATCTCTCACTGGAGACTTGTTAATATAATACTAGGGTTTTCACAGTGTAGGTGCAATAAAGTCTGATATTGCTGATCTTGAGAATGCAACCATGCACACTTGGCTAAGAATAACCTTTACCAAATGACTTCCACAGTTCACTAGTGCTGGTAAAGTTCTAAGATGTGTTTCATTGACACTAATATTGCTGTGACAGTAAAGTGATTGTAATGTGCCTGTCCATACAAAACAAACTCTGTGAACCCGGTTCAGATAATTTTATTGCTGATTTAAAAAAAAAAAAAAGGCAAAGTCAGATCCTAGCACCCCTATGGAGGAGTAAGTTAGCTACATTAGTACCTAAAATGTGACAACCTCCATGCTT
The DNA here is from genome assembly GCA_025399935.1 of Amblyopsis rosae. NCBI lineage: Eukaryota > Metazoa > Chordata > Actinopteri > Percopsiformes > Amblyopsidae > Amblyopsis > Amblyopsis rosae. The sequence goes on along the minus strand of JAODTR010009005.1, from coordinate 22,084 downwards.
GGCTCCAGCATCCAGGAGAAACCACATGGTGCATTACGTTAGTGAAAATAATATAAAGGTGTAATGGACACTTTCCTATTGAAAGCATTTACTCTACACGGCATTGCAGCTTTTTCCCCTCACACTACTTCAAAATTTTACATTTAAAGAGAAATTAAGTCACTTCAAGACATATTTCGTATAGCTCTGAAATGTAATCTTTGATTAAATTGAGGTGTATTAGAGTTACACTACTCCCCTCTGGTGGTAATTAAGTATATAAAGTAACAGTCAAGCTAATGGAACATTTAACCTCTGTATTATTTATTTAATTGTCTTTATTACATGTTCATCGACTTCACTGAAAGTCTCACTGGGACTTAATGATTAATAATGAGTTTAGTAAATACAATTCTAATATAAAATCCATATTTTTTTATTTTTTACAGTTTAAAATAATTTGGAGATTTATACATTTCTTTCAAACAGTGAAATAAATTAAATGTATGTCATGCTTGCTTTGTGTGATATTTAATAAGAAAATAAATCACAAGGTAATTTAATCTTTTAGTGTTTTTTTTTCCCCCACAAATCATTTGATCTAAACGCCCAAAAAATTGTCCAATCATATTGCACTGGTCTCACGTGAGTCAATAAAAAAACAAAAAAGTGTAATCAAAGGGATAAAAGGCACATCAGTCATGCAATTGCTCCTTTATAACATCCCAATCAGGGTTGAAAACCCTCTTAACCTTTTCTATGACAAAACCCTTGGATTAACTCTGTATAGCAATGACAGCATGAGCAGTTTTATACGAGGTAGGCTTACGGCACCAAGTAGTCTTTCCCTCGAGCCTCTCTGGTACGGCTTGTAGATGCCAGCTCAGTTTAATAAACATATTAATGTATACAAAAAAATAATAAATGTCATACGACACAATATAAAACATGTTATTTAACTGATAACTGATTGACTAAGGTTTTGCAACTATCTGATTCCCTTATTAGATCCATCTACTGTATGTTTGGATGTTTTTGGTCCCACTGTGGGTGGTAATCTCAAACATTTCTCTGCACTAGCAGAGACCACAAGGCCTACGTGGCATGGCTGTCATTTATTAAGAGGCAGAGCTCAGTCAGATTTCAGGGCTTGTAACACTGACTGTGGCACGCGGCTCACGTAGTATGGGTGGTTCCGTAGCGTTGCTAGGACTCCAGCGGAGTTCATGTGCTTTACATTAGCGTCATAGCAGTATGCATTTCCATGCATATCTGTAAGTTTACCTACATGAGGGAAACACAAGTTAGTCTATATTTCTATATGGGACCAAATAACATTAGAATGTAAGTGCTACTAATACTGACTGAACAACAGGGAGGCTGTCTTTACCTCCTACAGCATGCAGGATAGCTTCAGGGGCACAAGTGTCCCATTTCTTACACCCTGGACTAGCAAACACATATGCAGAAGCTTTGCCCTCAACAAGCTGGATAATCTGCAGAGACACCATGGGTGGGTAATAGTGATCCACGTGCACATACATAACACTGGCCGCAGAAAACACACATTCTAAACAGATGTGCTGAAAAACTGTAGAAAGTATTCACACGTTTTGGAATTCAATTTAGATTTCTAAACATTTCAAATCGATTTGATTCCAAACGATCAAATCGATCTCACCTTATTTCCGGCTCCGCCCACTCGTATGACCTCATGAGGCTCCATGGCGTCCACGCAGTCCGTCACTAGCTTGTTGCTGTGGGAGCGTGTGGTGGTGACGATACGCCTGTCGCCCGGGACCTCCTGCAACTGGAAGCCGAACGCCCCCACTCCCAGCATTCCCCACATAGTTCTCCCCATGGCTACCCCTGCTCCCAGCTGAGGGGACAAGACTCTGGTTACGGTGTGGAACGCCACGGTGACTGCTCGGCTTGTGGCTAGTACACAGTACCTGGTAGTTGTAGAACGGCTGGTTGATGACACCAGCAATAGCTCTGCCTCCATATGCAATACCAATGAGTACAGTGACGTTATCCAGGAGGCCTGAGGTCAAATGATTTTACTTACTGGAACGCACTTACAAGACTGTTTAATTTGTCATTTTAAAACCTCACATTTTGTGCTTTGTCATCATGCAAAACAGTACCTATGAATATGTAGAGAATAAATAAAAAGTACACGCTCACATTCACATGCAAAATACAGTGCGTGTTCGTTCTGACCACGCGAGATCAACACTGCCCCCACGACGCAATAATTACAGTACACACTAGCAGGCCACTACCACAACAAAGCAAACAAGTCGATTGCCTAGATCACTTTGCACTGTAAATTAAATTGTGGCTGCATGCAAAGAAGTTACAGTGCAAGTGTAATATACAGTATAACCAGACTGTATATTATAAGACCACTAGCTAAGTGTCTACAGGTCTCTAAGACAGTCCATACAGAGAACTTTGCTGAGAAGCTGAGAAGCCCCCGACCCTGTATTAGACATGTGGGCCTCATCTGGAAAATGAAGATACTTGGCCGCTGGTTAAGCAGGGAACAATGGAGAGGGTGGAAATAGAGAGGCAAAGTGCAAAATCAACCCTGACATCCAAGACCCAGAATAGAATACTTTTGGATTACAATCTGGTAAAAAAGATACTGGATGAAACAATGAAACTAAGGATTCATTGGGTAAAATTAAGAAAAAAGTTAATTGTTGCAATATACTGTGTGGATATCCAATTTTGGGATTCCTAAAGGATACAAATATATATGGTTGCATGTTGTATCAATTGAGCTACAATGATTCAAACAAGAGTAAAGATGGTGTTAAAGAGCTTACCTTCTGTATATTCCTTTGTGCCGTCCAAGGGATCAACCCACAAAACTAGCTAAAAGTTAAAGAGACAGGCAGTATCAGTACATGTGTAAATTATTTCTGAGAGAGGCCACAGTGCACTCAGTTAATTAGTACAAGACCCACCAGGTCCCAGAACAGTTTAGGTCATCGTGGAACACCAATTGTTAATCCCAGTAGTTAAACACTACTCATTTATGATACATTGCTGGAGTTGCATTAATGCACTTTTAAACCAGAGTAACAATGCACACGTCACAATTAATTTAGATTCTTAGGTCACAATAAAATTATATTTTTAAATGCTGTACACTCCAACACATTTTATATTACAAACTTCACTATATGTGGCTCTGCTTTGTCATTTAGTTTTGATTGGCTCAGAGATGCATGCGATTTATTTCCCTTGTCCAATAAGGTGGCTTTAATTTACATGTACTGCACGTGTGCAAGTGTATGTCCATCGTAAGCTCTGGTTTTGTATCACTGGGAAAAAAATGTAAACAATATTTGACACCTTCAGGGGTGATCCAACCGAGTTTATCTGAAAAATGCAGGAAAGGCAAATCTCCCAGTAACTCATTCTAAACAGTGATAGCGTCTTCCATTATTACATACCACAATAACCCAAACCGCTCATAATGATTATTCAATCTTATTACTTCCAATTCACATTGTGTCTCAACGACCTTTAGTTGTTACCTCTTCCTCCTTGATGCCAATATAGTCAGATGGACAAGTCTTCAGGAGGATATCTTCAGCTTGGCCATTCTCTATCAGTTCTTCACTTATGTCCTCCACTGGTAGATCCTATATGACAAGCTCAGGTTGTTACTGTTCCTCCAAACCCTTTAATACTACTGTATACAGTATGGTGCAACATGAGAGTGGCATAAAGTAGGTACATGCATGCATGTGGGCCTAACTTAACTTACAGTGTGCCGTAGAGTCATCTGGATGCACATATCCACACACTCTGTTTACCATGAAAACACTCACCTCCTCTCCAATTATGGTAATTCTGGGGAAGCGTTTTGTCAGAGATGCACATATGCTCTGCTGAGCCAGTCTGTCTGCCAATGTTTGCAGATCATTAGCCCCAGTCTGTGAGTTGACACAATGACATACTCCTTATAAAAAGGGACACTCCTTGTCACTCAGTGTGTGGGCCTTCCACACCTGAGTGACTCGTATTCCTCTCTACCCCTCCCCAACTCAACGATATACAGATTCACATACCTACCCTCCTGCTACAGACAGTTATAGCACAGTCGTTTCCATCATTAAGCACTATATGCACACTCGAGTTTACCAAATTTATTTATTAAAATAGTTTCTGGCTAGATATTTTATTCACACTAGAATTTCAGTAGGCTATCAGGTGAAAATGTACGTTGAAACCCACCTTTTCCACAATGCCAAGCTCCCCACTGTGGAGGACTTTTCTCACAATGATTCCAGCCTTCTCTGCCGCAGAATAGGCTGAGGCCACCAAACGCATTACCAGCGCAGGTTTTGCAGACATTACTGAAGGATAAAGGCACAAGCAGATTTCCCCATGTTGAAACTTCAGCACTTTAGTATGGGGCAAACGTACATTGACAGAGTTAGGTTGAGAAGGCTATTCATGATAGCACGTAGTAGCCTACACATATTTATGTTTTTACAGTTTATGGCTAAAATGTTGTAATCTATGTACTGTTCAAACAATGATCATACTCTGGAACGGAATTACTTACTGTTACTGTCGAGGTAAATAACTGCTGATGTCTGTATGATGACTTTACGTTCAGTGAAGTCAGGTTGCTGATGCCGCTTGCAAACCCGGAAGTAACGTAGTATTTCGAGCAGTGGGCCTAGGTCCAAGTGCCCGTCCAGTTTCTTCGCAGCTGACCGACCAGTGACTATTACCGTAATACATTGCTAGGACTAGATAACCAGTGTTGGGCAAGCTAGATTGAAAATGTAGTGAGCTGAGCCGTTACTCTACGTTAAATGAAGCTTCACTGCAATGAAGCTACCTACCCCATGAGAAATGTAGCAAACTAAGCTACAGCAACAGACAAGATTAGTCTACTACATTTAAGATATTTTTTAATAAATGTTTTTGTACCAACATTCAAAAGTGTCAGTCAAACAGATAAACAGGCAAAATTGTTCAGTTCAATTGCTTATCAAACAATAAACTGTTCTCTACTCACTGTTCACTTAAACTCATTCTTGGCTTTATTCCCCCTCAATTCCCTGCATCAAATTCTCAGGCATCAGACCAGTGATTGGTAGGCCTACGTCACAGTCATACGGAAGTGATTCTGTTGGCTACATATTTAGGTCCGTGTATGTGGCATCACGTACTAATTATTAGCAGTTGGATCAAACTAAGCTTGAGCTTCAGATTCAGAAATGCTTGGGAAAATGCAGCTTGTGTGGACGCTACCGTACTTGATCAATTAAAGAGCTTCGCTACTGAGAAGCTATTTGATTCAGAAAACAGCGCCGCTACCGAGAAATGTAGTTTACCTAGCGTCGGCTACTGCCAATTTGCCAAACATTGTAGATATCACGCTACACGAACTGCTCACTTACTATTATCGGTATATTCCATTATTTACTGTATTTGCATCACCTGTTCAATAGGGAAATTATCTCTTTGTACATCTGAGAAGAATGATCATCAAAAAATTTTGATTTTAATCAGGTCATTTACCAAACACTTTTTATCCAAAGTAAAATTATAAGGAGTGATATGGTAATGTATCTTGCTCAAATATGCTTATAGGTAGGCCAATTCCAGGGCTACAGCCATGGGCTACAACACTTGACATGGCTGGTATTTGAACACCCATAGCATATAAACATTTGAATCAGCCAGAGAGATACTATCAACATACAGTCACTAGACAACATGTAGGTGCAATGTACCTGAATATGTTTGCATTATGTCTTAGATACTTGCATTTAAAATAAAGCAACAAAGTTAGACACATTAAGGTATTTCTACTTTTTATTAATAATTGTAATAATTGTGTTTTTTTTCCTATGCAAAATAAACGTAATCGTGGTATATGTGTATATTTAGTCTTAGATGACAGATTACATATTTTCAATTTAAGGCTACCATACAGGACATGCCGTTCTCCCCCAACATCAACAATGAGAGGTTTTATCTGGCCAGTAGCATGTAGCCCATTTCTCCTTCCAGTTGCTCTGCAGTAAGGGTACCCAAGAGAGGCTGACAGTCTGGATTGAATACAGAGTAGGCACTCAGTTCCCCAGGTTTGCGGGCAGAAGGGCTGCGGAGGCCTTCATAGAGCCAGTAGAAGAGGGAAATGAGGAAAAATGGGAACCCAAAGTCCAGTTCAGCAAACAGCCCAAGCAGTACAAGCCAAAGCAGGACTTTCAGTACAGTTAGATTTGTAAAGGCGAGTTTTCTCAAGCCCAGCCATCTCCCAATAACACTCCCCAGAAGCCACTCTGCGCCATCCTAAACAGAAAACAGAAGGTCAGAAACGTGTTTATTATTCCATTCTATTTTAACGAATGGTAGGGTATATAGAACATAGCCTATATATGTTGTGTCTTTTATATGTTGGTAGTCTATTCAACAACAAATGAAAGTATATATCACAATATGATCTTACCACAACTTGAATACTGTCTTTTGCGCTCGTAGTCTTGTTTGTCAACACGTCCTCTGACAGTATAGGCCCATTGAACAATTCATTTTTATCGGGTGAATAGACAGTTGTGTAATTTCCTACTTCTTTTTTTGACGACGGTGCAATAAAGTCAGCCTTTTTATTCGCTTTTTCAGCCATTCTCCGAGCTCTGAATTCGGTAAGTTTCTGTTCCATAACAACTGTTATGCATACGGTACTCTAACAGCTGCCGTACCTGTAGGTCTGCGTAAAGAAAACAGGCGATACAGTACGGTAGCCTACAAGAAAGCGCATTAAATATATGTACGGCTACATTTTATGCAGCAAGTAAGCAAGTATCGTATTCGAGATGTACATTTAAATGTATCGTGGTTATAAAAACGTATTCACTCACTGATATCTGCCACAATCATGCATGTATAGTATTATAATGACCGGGGTCTGACAGATCTGTAATCGGTTAGATACTGCATCCGGGTGTCTGAAACCATTTAGTTCTGTCGTAAACCGTAGTTATGTCGTAAATACGCTTACGCTGTAGCTCGTATCCATAATCTGTTACTGCTAGGTTTTCATCTTTGTGGTAAGTACTCTAATTATAAACGTTAGTCATGAACTAGACAGGTGTCACGAGTGAAACTCGCACCCCAGATGTGGATTACAGATGTTAAAATGGCTGTTAGACGAAATAGAACGACAAATAATATCAGTCGTGTGTACTACGGTACTACTGTACAGTAATACGGTACGGTACCTACAGCAAGATGGCATCACCACCACGTCATATCGCAGTTGACTAGAAGGTCAGATAGCTATTACACAGAGACACCAGAAAGCATAAGAAGCTACAAAACTGATCGGTTAATAAAGCTTGAATTAGGTACTGGTAATAATGCTAACAGTCTAACATCTGTCAATCAGTTTTCTCCAGATATGGCCTCAGCTCCAGCACAACAACCACATCTTACTGTTGAGCAGGTCAGAGGTAAGGGGAGCTTGTCATCTGATATGAAATGCATTGTGAATGGCATTTGGCGTTTTCCATAGTGGTGACTTAATATGAAGTTCTAGTGTTTTTTTCTTGTCACGCGATAATTTTTGTGTATTGAGTTGCCATGCTCGTCTGTTTATCTAGATATATTTTGGTGGTCTTGCAGTGGTGCTTAGTGAGGTCATCCAGGCCTTCTCTGTACCTGAGAATGCAGAACGGATGGAGGAAGCACGTGAAAGTGCCTGTAACGACATGGGAAAGATGCTTCAACTGGTGCTTCCTGTAGCCACCCAGATACAACAGGAGGTTATCAAAGCCTATGGCTTCAACAATGAAGGAGAGGGTAAACAAATGCACCACACGTGAATATTGTTCAAACGCTTCAGAACTGTTTTTTGCAGTTTTGCAATCACAAGTTCACTTGTTTCATAGTGATTTCTTTAATGCCATTTTATGCCTATATCATGCTTTTACCAAGCCATACATTGTCTAATCACAATATTCAGCACATCACTTCATGTTAAGAAATTAACACCTTAAAGAACATGCTTGTTTTTGTTCAAATGTGCTCAGCCTTCAGGAATTGAGGAAATTGTCTCACTTTTAGGGGTGCTTAAATTTGCCAGATTGGTGAAAATGTATGAAACTCAAGACCCTGAGATTGCAGCAATGTCGGCCAAACTTAAATCTCTCCTCTTGCCACCACTTTCAACACCGCCCATAGGAGGTGGAATACCAGCTTCTTAAATATTTACCTTTGCTGTAAAAATGTAATGTTTTACTGCTTATTGTGTTTTCCCCACCCACTGTACACCGCACAGCAATGTATTTTGGAAAAGGTTCCTTACAGAACATAATATACAACCGTAACCATGCAATGTATGTTACTGTAAATTGCTTTTGTTGTATTTATTTACCAATGACATGGTGGCCATTTAACTTGTTGAGCCTTTAACCTTTTCTTGATTCCATTTTTTATATGCGATAAGATGTTATGGTCATTATTTTTAATGTATTAAACTTTGAAGTACACTGATTCCATATTTTCTGTGTAATAAGTGACATTCACCCACTTATAGAACCACACAGTCAATAACTTTATTATTATTAAGACTTTAGCAACTGTACATTTTGCATTTTAAAAATACAACCTTCTGATCACACGCAGCCTTCCGTAGATCCTATCTATGGTGTACTGTACTGTTTTCCTCTTGTACACCATCAAACCAAAGGCTTAGGAAGGTACTCGCACGATACTTAAAAACCAAAAAACACAGTAGCTGAAATGTTTCTTAAAGTGCTCCTTTTTAAAAAGTGCAAATCATGTGCCACAAGAACCTAGTGATAACATGTCCATATTCTCTGGACTTGAGCCATCACCAAATTCAGATTCAGTGTGACATTGCCATGCATAGGAGGGTATTCCCTTGAGAGAAACACAAGTCTCGTGTGTGTGTTAGACAATATATAGATATATTTACAGTCATAATGCCAGCTAGGGTATAGTATTGCATGTCATTCACTTGAGCTCAGTTTGAACACCCCTCTGTTGGCTTAATTTGTTGCCGTCCTTCAGATAGATGGCTCCCGACAACAACAAACGGGACAGAAGACGAGAAGAGTATATGAGAGGGTAGGTGGATGTCACATCTCAAAGTGGCGAAAGATGCTTTCAACATAGCCCAATACCCTCTGCCAATCAGGCCCTCCTGCTTTCAGCATCTCCTCCACAGACTTAAAAGTCAAGAATAAGTATGTTAAGCCCAGAGATAATTCATAAATGGCATCATTCACCACATCAGACCCTACTATGGGCTTGTTAATACATCTATACCCCAGAGAAGAATTTGCACCCTTAACTTTAGTGATGTATTGCTTTACAAATCTAGCAGTGATATACAAAAATTTTATGTCCTACCAGTGTAGCCGTGATTCCTGCAGTCTCTCCTGTTTGAAATGCAAGTCCCAGGTTTTCCTTCTGCAAACCGAAGCCAAATCTAATTTAGTTTGCAAATATGAAGTGTGCAACGATACATGTGCCTCTTGCAGTGTTCACATTCATACCTTTGCTTCTGGGTTAAGACTGCTGTATGGGATGAGTGATGGCAAATAAGTGTGGTACATGGCACAGAAGGCCAAACCATCTTCCCAGCTGCTGCTGAAGTTGGTGATCTCAATATTCTGTCCGAATATAGAAGGGTTAGAGACGACAACAACGATTGTTTTATTGCTTGCTAGTATTTATTTGACACAATTCTAAGCACTGCATGTCAGTATTCGTAATTAAACCATTTCACCTTGTAACCCTGTGTACGATTTTGGCACCATTGCAGCAGGGAGTTTCTTCTTGAGCCTCCATGACGCCTCAATAGAGCACTGAACCCATCCTTAGGCCTGGGCAGAGAGAGCGGAGACTGAGTCACAATTAAATTAACTAATTCCATTGAATATAGCATTGTTACCATGTTCGGCACATTTCACAACATGAAAGACACGCACACGCGCACACACACAAAAAGGATTTCAATGGAAAGTTTCAAAGGAAACCTGATAATTATAAAAATTGTTTTTATGAAATAAAATAACATTGAATTCTATTAGTCAGACAAAGAAAAAATATTTTACCTAAAGGAATCAATGTTTTGGTCGTCATCCTGTTTTTCTTCTACAACAGAAAAAAAACAAGCAAGTCATAAATAAACTTTGGGGAAATAATTAACTAGCCAACCTTAAAGCTACTCTCCTCAGTTTGTTTGCAATGGCTCTTTTGGTTTTGGTACAAAAGCCCCCTCCACATCTCAGTGTCGACTACCTTGCACTGTAGTCGCGTTTTAAAACCGAAACAGTGAGCCAACACAATCGAGGGGTGCACCTTTAAATGCTGTGACTGCGCTGCGTCGGTCAACAACTTCAACTCACTTGAGCTCGAGCTGGACCAGCTGTCCTGTCTCTGGAAAATACGATCCACCCGCCTCCTTTTCACTGGCTCTTCTTTCTGACGGGGATTAGAGAGGAGACAACGTCATCATCCCCGAGTGACAACATACTGTAGCACGTCACCGACCGCATTTACCTTGCACAGTGGCAATGTGGAGCTTGTGTTATGGGAGGCCCCATTCCGAGTAGGGGTGACCACTGAGAGCTGGAGTTGAGACAGGCTCCTAAGACATTAAAACATGGTTGTGTTGACGGTACTCCCGCTGTTGAGATGGAGGAGGGCAATGGAGACTCACCATGACCGCTCAGACAGCATCACAATCCTCTTGGGATCCCTCTTGTCAAGGGCAGCCAACGTGCGCAGGTATGCCTCGGCCACACCCTTCCCGGTGAGCTTCCCGGCTCTGTTTGCAGTCTCGGGATCGCCGGTCCAGGTTGAGGCGCCTGCTGGCTGGCTCGCGCTGCTCTGTTCCTGGGCCTTATTCCACTGCGCCGCGCTTTGAGCGTCCGGCCCGATGTCGACGGACGTCTCATTGCCGTTAAATTCGCCCTCTCCTCGGTCTCCTACCATCACCTGCAGCGGCTTAGAGTCCGCTCCCGCCGGCTCTTGGCTGCTTTCCATTGGCTCGTCGCCCCCCCCGTGGGTGGTCACCTGCTGCTGTTGCTGCTGGGCGACCAGGGCAGAAAGCTGGCGGCAGGCGTCATGGTGCTGGGCTTGCAGGCTCTCCAGCTCCCTGTCTGTGTCCCGCTGCCTGCCCAGGGCCTGGGCCAGCTGGCCCTCGACGACCGCCTGGCGCTCCTGGAGCACACCCAGGGCCTGCTCCGCCTCCACGCGCAGCCTGTCTGCCACGGACACTGCCACCTGCAGGTCACACTGGAACTGCTGCCACTCCACCCTCTCAGTCTGTCACAAGTGGAGAGGGGGAAAATATTCTGTCATAGGCAGGGTTAGTCAGTCAGTCAGTCAGTCAGTCTCCAGAATGCTTGCTAGCTTTGAGCTCAAATCAAAAACAAACTCCCTCAGGAGCTCCGCCCCCACACATTCAAACACATTGCGAAGCCAAGCGGTGTTCGCCACTTTTTTCGTGTTCCTATTTAAGGAGTCAAGGCTGTGTAGAAGTACCAGATTATTTTTTTTAAAGCACCAACAGAGCTAGCAAGATAGCGAAATGCGACAAGATATCTGGTGAATTTGGAAAAAAAAAAAGTTTATTAGCCGACTGTTTCAGATGGCTCATTATTCCAACACACCTGATTCAAATGAAAAGGGTTGAGGACCACTGGTCTAAAGGGCTGATTATATGCATTTTATGACAAACACATATGTAATATTAATAACATTTCAATACACAAAATGTTTAACCTTTGTGCTATTATGTAATCAGAATATATGGATTTCACTGGCATTAGCTTTAGTTAGTTAGTTAGTTTATGTTTTATTAAGCATTAGTCTGCTTCTCTGGTGGACCTAGCACCGATGTATCTGCTGTAGGTTTGTTCTCCCACAAATATTGCACATAAAAAAACAAACAGATTGTAAAAACTTGTGCAAATGCGCAGTAGGCTGCCACATCATGCGCTTGGGTGACAGAGCAGTGCCTCTCACTCACCGTCAAAGTCTCCTTCAGGGTGCGCACCTCCTCGACCAGTTCATCTCTTTCTGCTATCAAGCGCCTGAGCAGCTCTGAAACAGACCCGACAGTGATTACACAAACGTGTACGATATTGTGGATCCAACCTGCTGCCAAACTATAAAATATTAAACTGTTATGAAATTAATGTGTAGGGGGAGGGGCATGTTCTCATATTCAAAGCAAATTTTTTTTTGTAATACTCAGGAAATGATAGAATCACATAAATAACTACCCAAAGCGATTATACAAGGTGGTTCAAAATGATGGACCCAATGTCAAAGCAGTACATTTCACAACTGCAACATATTCATAGTATATTCACACAAGCTATACGATGTAAGCTCTACTGTACACCCCTCTCGTTCAAGTGGTAGTAAAAGGTGATTCGTTCCACGGGCAGTACAGCAAGATATAGCCATTTGAAATCGGGTAAGTCATTTTGAAAACACCCTGCATACAACGGCAATAATGGGTTCAAGCTTACATTTAGCAGAAGCCACAATCACACACTGGAAACCACACAGTAAGGGGGTCAGAAGCTGCTCCTACCCACTGCTCCTGTGGAGGTGGTACCACCGTGGGAGGCCCGGCACCGCTCCATGTGGCTCAGGAGCATCAGGCTCACCTCCTCTCCTGCCCCCTCTGGCCCCGCCCCCAACCCGCTGTCCCTCTCCTGCCAGCTCTGTTCCCACGGCGACCCCTGGGACAGCGCCGGGGACTCCAATCTGCTAAATGAGCCACCGCAGACGTCGTCCACGCTGATCACCGCCCAGTCCGGGGGGGCGCCGCTGTTAGCGGCGGCGGCTAGCTTGCGCGCCCACGCTGATGGAGGAGGAGGGGTGGTGGAGGAGGAGGAGGAGGTGGTGGCGGGGTCGGGAGGCGGTGCGTCCCTCTGCTGCGACTTGGCGAAGGAGGCGGAGAAGGCCATGGCTGCCAGGTCTGCCTCAGAGGGAGTGGTAGGAGCGGTGTGGAAGAAGTCTAGCGGAGAGCCTGCAGAGGAAGGAGGGAGGGGCCACACAAGGTTGAGAGCAGGAGATACCACTGTCCCGAGCCCAGACAACTGACTCCCCCACCCCACAAACACACACACCTCCCCTCACACGATTCCAATACGTAGGTGTGGTCTGTGCCCACCGATGCAGATGGAAGCAGTCAAGTGTCCAGTTAAGTGTCCTCTCTCCCACTAACTGTTCACAGTGGATTATTGCGGCACAGATCCTCTCCTGCCACGAGTACACACACACTGATCCCCCATGCGGGCTGAGGCGGGCAAATAAAGTGACCAACAGCAGCTCGCCCAGTGCTGACACGGTGCATTTCAATGCAGCCAATATCCTGGAGAAACTACAGTGTATGCCTCCAGTGTTACCTTTGATGGCTGTGACTCACGTAACATACACAATACAACAACTAGTAACGACAAAGAAAGCCTAAAATCTCAGCTGAGGCATTAACAAGATGCTATTTCTGGCCTGCGGTTCATTATTCCGCAGGACGTAAGCAGGCCAAGCAGAGACGTACTCCTAGGGAGACTTGAAATATGCCTTGTGTTTTTCCTTCCCTGCTGCTGTTGCTGCTACGCCAGTCTTCTGCTGAATCAGCAGTTCGTCCACCCAGGGCTGATGGTGTGTTCTGTGGGACTAATTCAGCACTGTGCTCACTCAGCGGCTATTTACATCCAAGCCTGACTGGATATTACCTGCATGCTAACAGACACGGGAGATATGGGAGGGTGGGCTTGACGACACCCGTTTTAATTTGGTTGATTTGGTCAGCGTGCTCTCCGGGACTCCAAACTGCATGCGAGGAGGGGTAGAGAGGAGTGACAGCCGATTAGCTTTAAGCTGTCTGTGTGTGGGGGGGGGATCTTATAATGCTGGCTGGCTGCCGTGTAGCTTTAATGTTTCCCCTCCGGTGTTAATTGTGCTAATAGCATGGAGTATATGGATCAGCATGACATTTTAATGGTTTATAATGACGTGAGTAATCCATTCACATCATCCGATTAATACAGTAAAATAACATATTTTAGGCTAATAACATTATACTTTTGGCAATTATTTCGCAATATTGTCCTGCAATAACAGTTATTTCTGTTTAATATTAATTGCAATGTTATCAAATGTATTACAGTCACTAACTCACATACTGTTATTAGTCTAAATGTGTTATTTTACCAATAAAGAGTGATTGTACTATGTCAATGTCATTTCTGTTTGATTCCTGATGTAAAACATTGTACAACTTTTTTTATCATTTGTGTGGTCATTAATTAAAAATGGCAGCAAAAAAACCCACAATGGGCCATTAGTTGACCTTGGCAACATGACTAATTCTTAACTAGACACCATTTTGGTCCTAATATACAAGGTTACAAAAAATGCCATTCAGGTAGACGGGAATTTATTTCTAAGCTGACATGCTAGACGAAGGGGTGGGCAATTATTTTCACTTGGGGGCCACATTGAAAATGTCACAAACCTTCACGGGCCACATTACTTTTTTTACCAACATGCTTAAACATTTAAAAATAAAACGCAAAATAGCTAACTTTGTTAACTTGAATTTATGGCATATATAGGCTATTCCTATGCACAACACAATTTTCATAATAAAACGTAACAGTTCACTTTCACCATGTTGGTTTTTTTTTTTTTTAAGTATGTACCGGGCAAGCCGGGTAGATAGTCTCAAAGGGCCGCATCTGGCCCCGGGCCTGACTTTGCCCAGGTCTGTGCTAGTGGAATCGTTGTCACAAGTTCATCTGGGGAGCCGTACATTGAAACTGTTTGTGAATGTCTGTACTTTCAAAAAAAGACTTGGCAGTTGATTGGATGAACAATCTGGTCATTTTCGCTGTCGGCACCATGGTCCGCACACCTAAATCACACCCGTATACCTATAAACATGACGCTACTTGGGAAGTTCAGTTGCTACTCGGACACATTCAAAATGATTCCGAGGCTTTCCAGGCCGATTCTCACAGCGAAATTTAAATGAAGCTCGCGAGATTAGGATGGTCTCGCGAGGCTAACCTATTTCTCCTACTAGAATACAATGTGAACTCTGTAAAAGCAACATTAACCTCCACT
Organism: Amblyopsis rosae; assembly: GCA_025399935.1. Taxonomy (NCBI): domain Eukaryota; kingdom Metazoa; phylum Chordata; class Actinopteri; order Percopsiformes; family Amblyopsidae; genus Amblyopsis; species Amblyopsis rosae. The sequence goes on along the minus strand of JAODTR010009005.1, from coordinate 6,943 downwards.
GAGATAGTATGGTTATGTTATCGCAGAGGGAGAGTTCAGGATTACACAGGGAATATTACACATAATAAGGTGACTTCTGCAAACAACAGAAGGCTGTGTCATATGGTATGCAAATCACGCTCCGATTAGGAGCCATGCAGGAAAGAATTAGAAATCAATGCTAATGGATAATTGGCTCAAAGGTGACAATTCAAGCATTGAGAAAGTGGCTATACAACCTGTGTTGTGTGTGTGTGGAGGGTCTCAGGATAGTATTTGAGGTTTTATATAATTAACCAATTTTCAATACAAACAACTGAAGCTCTGAACTATGTTCTGTACATATGCGAGTTTGTTTATGTTTGTGTGCTTTTACCTGTACGTCCATGGCTGTCCTTGGAAGCAGTGTTACCCATGATCCAGCAGGGGTGATATATCCTTGAGTCCTCCACTCAACCCTGTCTTCTCAGACCCACTGCTGTGTGGACAGAGAGGAAGGCAGGCATCAGCCCAGCTTTCAGCATTAATGACTGCTAAAGGAATGGAACATCTTGGGCTAGAGGAACAGCAAGGCATTCCTTGTGAAAATGTTTGTCTGACAATCACATTACTGCATTTTAATGATATTGTTATTGGACGCTCCTCTATTTGCGCCTGCTGTTGACTATACAATCACGGCGTGTATGGCATTTACCCTACACATTTATAAACAAGTGACTGTACTACTAATTCTGATCAAACCTGAACTTCTGACAATAGACAAGCATAGGCTATAATGGGAAAAGTATGGTAGCCTAGCATATGTTCATACAAATAGAGCAAAGGTGTTCTCTGTACAACATAGACATAAAGGCCTACCCTACCGGTTAAGACATTATTAAGGCTTTGTGAGGTAGCCAACACCTTCAAGATTGGCATGTTTTAGTGATGATGTTTAATGAGCTAGGCCTATATCATGCGACCGAATAGTAATTGTATTCTTGACTGTGTGGACATTTCTTGATGGATTATGATTTAAATGATTGTGAGATAGTGATAACGCTTATAGGGTACAAGGACACCATCGGTAACGATGACTGATTACAATAATCATTCCTGCAACCAACCTGTACGCAATGTGCCTTCCAATCTGGGCATCAACTGTCCGGTCTCAGCGCTTTTCTCTCCTCGTCGCGCAGTCGGGTATTTTCTTCGTCTTGGTTCTTCTAATTTTAACAGCAAACTCGTAAAAGATTATCAATGATCATCTTTACGTGAAAACCTTGCTATGCCATAATCATCGCGGGCAACAATGCCATATTATCTATAACTTAGAATCAGCTGCAGACAGTCCCACGTCTGCTTTCATTCCAATGCGTCAAAACCCAGTCTGTGTTAACAGTGGTGACGATGCTACCAAGCAGACTAGAGCGGTAATTATTGTAGGCATATGCAAACTGAAAATACGCTATAAAATAATAATAATATAATACAAGAGTAGGCTAATATACGGTGTTAATGTGATGGGCATGCAATCAATCGCCTGTAGACATTCGACAAAAACGGGCAGGCTCGGTTACAATGGAGCAATTAAATGTTGTTAAGCGCAGGTGTGGTGGCCAGGTGACAGGTTTCTTCTGAAATTCTTTCGGTCGTCACCCGTTCATACCTGACAAATTACCAATATGACCAGTCATAAAACATCAAAGAAACTAATCAGACAACCATGTGACCTATTTCAGTAACTATTATACTTTTAATTTTAATGTAAACACTAAGGCTAAAATGTTCAGAGCTACGGTTTAGTAGTCCCATTTTCTAAATAAGATTATAAATGCAGGAATGGTTGGGATAGACTTCTAACACAGGGTCAGGGTGCCCTCTAGTGGCCTTTTACCGAATATCCAATAAGTACATTATTTTAAATTACATAAGGAAACCCAATAATAGTCTAGGGGAGAGATGCATGTATTATTAATAGTGTTTATATGTAGACACGTTCACTGCAAAGACACACAAATCATTATAATTACTAACCAATTTGCCAAGATTACAGCTTGCGTTATGACAGCTGTCATTGGAGTTAACATTGTTGGAAAAAGACCAGGTTGTGATGTGACAGAGGTGACATAACTCAAAACTGCCATTGTATGAGTAGCCATGGTAACATATTTGACAGGGAAATGTATTGCTTTGAGGTATGCTTATTCTAATATGTTGTGAACTTTACTTCAGTTATGGCCTTGTTTACACCTGGATTTACTGTAATATGCAACGTATCCATATGGATATTACTATTAATAATATACATAAAGGTAGTTTAGAGAACCTCATTGGCAAAGAACAGTTTAAACAGGCATGCTTAAAGTGAACTACATATTGTATGACACGTTACAGCCTAATTGTTCGAAATAAAAATGGATCCACCCAACTTTTTAAATAATATAACCATGGACGGCTGTAGGCCAAAACACAATCTTCAGTAGTTGTGTCTTTCTATCTGTTTTTACAGATCTACTGGCTAAACAACAATGACAACTTCACATAAGGTAGCTGTTAAGAACTGATGGGATGACTACAGTATAAAGACAACTGCATTAGGAAATCAATGCATCACTATGTTGCTTGCCAGAAAAGCCAGCTGCTGAAAAGACAGGGTATGCCTATGCCGGTGGGTGTAGTTAAAAAATAGCAATGTTGGCTGTCACAACTAAGTACTTACAACATCTGTGTATGATCTCTATGGTAAATCTAAACTGTAAAATTATGTCCTTCAAACTTTTTTTTTTCTTTCATAATTATTTTATTTTTATTATTATTATTATTATTTTTTTTAGCACTAATATTAATAATAAGACATAGCCTATGTCTTATTGGCCACACAAATGTAAGACGTGGTCTGAGCATTAACGACATTATTGTTTAATTGAACATAGAGAAGATACAGAAGATATACAGTAATTTGGTCAAATATATAAACCATTACAGCCTGCCAGATTGACATAACAGAAATCATCACTAAATTAAGATTGTTCTGCTGATCAAAGCTTCATTGGCTAGAGGTAGTCTTACTGTAGACTTAATTCCTTTGAGACGCTGAAATAGGCCATAGAAATAATTTTAGGAATGACAAAAACCACCATGAAATCCTCCACTCACTCTCACACACTAACATTAATCTCCAATGTGTATTGCAAGTAGTGCAACTTTATAGCACTAACAGAATCTCCCCCCCCCCCCCCGCTCATTGTTGATGTTGGAAATGTAACAATCAGTAGCATGCATGAAATGTAATATGACGTGTGACGAGTAGAGAAAAGTTTCGATCAGTAGTCTACTCAGGTGTGAACTAGTTTTTTTAATACCACAAAGATAATCTGATGATTATTCAATTGTTTCTTTTAAATATTCTTACTTGTGAGATTTAAGCAGTTATTTTTCACCGGGTTATTTTTATCCATGTACTTTATTTATGTGCTTGATCCACGTTGTAGTAGGCCTTTTAGGCCTACCTGTAATCTATTTTATAGCCTACATTTACTGCAAGCTAATTCTATAGTTCATATTTTCAATTAATTTATAGTAGCCTAATAAGATTATTTATTTTGGTCACATTTAGGTGATCTGGTTGATGTAGAATCTAGGTTAAGATTAGGATATAAAAATGGCGTCTGATACCGCTACTACTACTACCTTTACAATAGATCTATTTCAGATGCAAGCTGCTGAAGCATCCCGCCGAGAACAGTAAATAACACGCAGTTAACTTAGAAGTACAGAAATGAAGTCTTGCGTAGTGACACTTGCGTCAGTCAACAATTGTACGATTATATCGAGGAACACCAATGTCTGCCGCGGGTGTTTTAGACGAGCGGGGAAATGAATGTTTATAAGGATGCGAGGGAAGATAGTCACCTGTACTCATTTGTATCCAAATGATCAGCGTTTGATTCCAGATTGACATTCTCAGCGGCGGAAGATGTCAGCACTGAAAAAGGTGGGAATTCAAGAGGCAGGCAATGTCTGATGGAGACGTGCTAAACGTTTGTTTGTGTGTGTACGGTATGTGTGGCTGGTGGTCGATGTTACGCAGTGAACACACTAGACTGTCGCCTGCATTAGAGACAATACTCCCAAGTTCTGCGAGGCATGAATGAGTCATTGAATCATTTGTGTCAGTGGAGCCTAAGCCTGCATTGATTGAATGATGCACCTTGTGTGGGTGACACTGACGGTGGGTGAGTGTGTGCACAGTAGTTAGTGTGTATTATGGCCTGATTAGTGAGTGTGAGCGTCAATAGGTGGTGAGGGTATCACTGTGTAAGGACCCAGCCCATTGACTTGTATCATCTGTAGTGGACATTAGGCTATACACCGCTAGCCTACGCGGTTTTACAGGCTTTGTATGTAGGCCTTTCCCTTGATAAAAACTCTTTAATTAAGGAGGACTACCTGTAATAATATCCTAGTTTGTATTTAGTCCACTGTCCATGATGCCTAATACCAAGTTCCATCCATTCAACAAATGTGTGCGCCTGAAATGACTCAGCTTTATTATACTATATTCATCATCTTCTCCATCTGTCACAGGTGTTGCCATGGCTACTACAGACTCACTGCTGTCTATTATTTGAGAAGGACTCAGGTAAGAGGTGTGTGGATGTTAGAGAGGGCTAAAACAAAGATATGATCATTCTAGACAAGTAAAGGTCACAGACTGAAAGGATGATAACACCTTCCCTGTAAACACAAGCATCGCATGTCTTCTACGGTAAAAAGAAAGGTTCGCAGTTGTTCCCTAACTTTATTCAAATCATTTGAATGAACTCAAATGTAGTAGGTTAACATCCCAATGGGGTTGTTGTTGACTAATGATGTCACTGTGTGACCTCGCCCAGACCATCAATGAACACTGAAAGCTCTATGGAAGATGAGAAATAGAATTGTGTTTACTAGAACCTACCCTATAATGTGACCCAGATGCCTCCTAGTGCTTACATTTGTATTGATGTGGACTGTAATGCAGGTTAGAGGTGCAGGATATTCCAATATTGATCATGAAAATTTCAATATAGATATTAATTTCGATATTTGAAAACATAAGTGATAACACAGAGGTTTCATCATTCATAAAATATCTAAACAACACATTGTGTGTGCGATGCATTCCAAATCCACAAATCTTTTCTGTCTATATCAAACACAACTAAGCCAAACAGATAAAGAACGCATCTCTCCACAAAATAAACAGAATATTGCACTTCCTGCAACATTTTCGATATGACTGAATCGATATATTGTGCACCCCTAGTACATGTGTACTAGGGGTGATACTACCTTATACTACCTTAACTACTTTTAGCAAAGTCACACCATGTTCTGTTTTGATGTGAATCTGGGGCACACAATTTAACCATCCAGCTAGAAGCACAGCGCTCTACTAGCCAAGGATAGTATGGAGGTCTTAGTGGGCAATGGGCATTACAGCGTAACAATATATAACAATATAAAACAAGATATCGCACATTATGCATACTTAAGTCTGTCTCAAGTTTTCATGTTATTTGACATTCCTAACTTGATCTCATATCCTTATCCATATTACTTTTTTTTGGAATGATACTGGTGTTCCCATTCATTCATATGCGTCAAGGGCCTATGCTCGTTTATCTATGCTTGTTTGATAAGCATAGGCTATTGTCAGCATTTACCATTCTAACACGATCATATAACCTGTATGCTGTTGCTGTACGCTCTGTGTATTTAAGCATTGTGAACAGGCTGACAGTTGAGTTTTAGCAAGGAATGCATGGGAGATTATCTGCTTTTGTTAACAGTCTAATGTTCCTCATCAGCACCCCCCCCCCCCTCCACAGATTGATAATGATTTATCCGGCATAGTTATTAGAGAACAGAAGCTCTTTGTACTTTACTGTACCATGCAACATTAAAGAGGAAATGTAATGTCAAATGAAGCTTGTGCTTTAAAATGTGGTGTTGCTTTTGGTGAATTTGATCTACTATTCTCTTAACTATTCTTCAGGAAATATATTAATACAGCATAAAGAAAATTAAATTGTTACTAAATGTGGTATTATTATTATTATTATGCACTTGTCAGTAGAAAAGTGACACAAATGGCTTAATTTTTTACAATGCACCCGAGCCGTGTCTTACACCACTAGGTGGGACTGTGTACTTTGATGATATATTTTATCATACACTGCTGAGACTGAAGCACTGGGTGCACCATGCATTGTAAATATGCAATTGAAAGGGCTGGGAAGGGGGGGGGGGTTAAGGATCCAGTACCGCATCTACATGTTGTATTGTGACTGCACATATACCTCCATTAAAGGACACTTTTATTTCTATATTGCCATTTTCTCAGACAGAAGGGCCAGAAGGAATTCATACTACATCAACCTTTTGATTTCTATATAGCAGTTAGTTAATTTAGATGATTTTATCCAGAGCAGTTATGGCACACTACAGTAAATGTTCATGGTGGTACCCCAAGGGCATTTATAGGTATTGCAGGAGGTTTGTGAGACATTCTGTCACTATTGACGTGATATTTTCTCCTCCACCATTGTTGACTGTTGGTATTGTATGTCCCGCCTCCTCCTCGATTTGACTCGGCTGACAAGAGAGAAGTGACATTGAGTCCAGCGCTGTTCCAGAAGTTGGACTACTTTCAAATTAAAGCACTGGGTAGCACAGTGCTAAAAAACTGTGTGTGCTGAACAACCATAGGTTTGCATGGAAAATAGGTGCTTTCTGCACTAAAAACATGTTTGGTGGACACAGGCTCCTGAAAGTAATGTCAGTTATTGTCTAATTGTATGCTAATACATATTTTAGGAACATAAACAAAGTAGCAAACACCGCTCACAACAACAAAGCAGTAATAATAATAATAATAATAATAATAATAATAAACTTTATTTGTATAGCACCTTTCATACACAATGTGCAACTCAAC
>JAODTR010008994.1:0-29999 GCA_025399935.1 Amblyopsis rosae | reverse complement strand
TCAATGTAACGGATGTTATGCGCAAGGACTGATGGGAAGTGAAGTCCGGATCTTCTGAGTGATCAAAGAATCTCGTTACAGAATACAACGATTTCTAACATTATCACACGCACACATACACACACACGCACACGCACATGCACACGCACACACACACACATGTACATTATGCAACGTTTAATTATGTATGCAATAAATGAAAATAATTACATTTGTGAATGTATGTTAACTTCATGTTGATTAGTTGCTTGTAGAAATATTAATGTTTTATTAACAATTAATTTCAAACTTAACAAATACTTGGTGCTAGGCACTATGCAGGACAAACACGCCTTACATTTAACAGTTGACCTTGGTGAGTGCTTGGACTGTCACAGGTACATAAAGTATTAAGTGTTAGGATGTAAAAAACACCAAACGGCAAGCTTTTAAGATTAAGCCACATTTCCCGCAAGGCTCCTGCATGAAACGGGATAAGATTTGTATGTCCCAATAACTCTTTACTGTAATTTAGTGTGACACATACACCTATATTTAAATGGCAAACATCAACCAAGTGCGGCATAGTGGCAGGGCTCTTGCCTACGTGTGTGTGTGTGTGTGTGTGTGTGTGTGTGCGCGCGCGTGTGTGTGTGTGCACTGGTATAGATTTCAGGGGGGCTGCAGGGGATGTGTCCCCTGCAAAATACAAAACCTTTTTAAATGTAACTGTTGTACAATTGCATATTAGGGGCAACTAGTTAAAACAATTATATAACTGGGGGAGGTGGTAATCTCAAATAATATTCTGGGATTAAAGTCATACATTTTTGAGAGAAAATCTCTCTGAGTTTTCTCATCAGGACTTTCAAGGGATAGTTCTATAATTTGGGCATACTGATTAAGATGAGGTGATAGATTTTGAACTTTTTAAACTCAGATATTTTCTTATAGGTAAAGCCGTCGTCATCCATTACATAATGCAAGGTGCGGTATTTGTCCAACCTTGCAACATTGTAAAGGTTTTATCGTAAATGTACAACTATAATCTCTGTGAATATCCTAGATTTTCTAATTCAGATCTTTTCTTGTATTTTTCTCGTATACCAATTATGTAATTTATATTTTCAATTTATAAAATATCTTAATAGCGAACTGGCAATAGGCCAGCTATAGACTAATATGGCTGGACAAACGCTTTTGGTCTTTAATGCCATTACTTTAAATTATATAATAATAATAATAATAATAATAATAATAATAATAATAATAATTATATTATATTATATTATACTATACTATATTTTATTAAATTAAGCAGCATGGGTGCTTAATTTAAATGCTGTCACAGGCACTTTTTTCAGCAGTTCTGGGCTTCTTTTTCAGTTGAAAAAGGTTTTTGAAAAACTTCTCAGAAGAAAACAAAATGTGTTGTCCAAAAATGACATTATTTTAGGAAGATGACATATCAATATACTACTATATGAAATGAACACAATAACACACACACACACACACTTTGTGCTCCATCCAAACAGACGACAGTGTGACAGTCTGACAGAATGAAACAGGCCGAAGATGTGAATATTACTGCTGTCATGTAAATGCTCATTGACTCTGTCCTCTTTTTCTGTCACCTGTCCACCAGTGTTGTTTCCATGTGTATAATATTGTAGCATATGTCTCTCACTAAGCCTGTGGGCACATGGAACAGGATCTGCCTCCCCAGATTGACGGATGATGACAGGGTTTCAAAAGAAGTCTTTAATAGGTAGGACCCTGGTCAGAACAAGTCATCACTGAGGAGTGGTAGAGACCACAGCCATAGTGAAAGGAGATGGAGGGGGTTGTGCTAAGAACACATGAGCATGTAAAATACAGATGTATGTATTGAGTGTATCATCTTTCCAGGTGTCTTTGATACACCATGGGGGTGATGTGTTTTTTTGTTTCATAAGGTTAAATGTTGAATAGTTGATGAAATGAATATGCCTTTGAAACAAAATATATATTGTCACCTTCCTAAAATACCTAAGTGATTTTTTGTAAGCAACCTCTGGTAGCATCCTCAGTTGAACAGATCCTGTGATTATAGTATAATGGCCTATGTCAATATTTGGTTCAGTTGATTGTGTTTTCTGAAAAACCTGAAAAAAGGACATATATTCATAGATACTCTGTGACGTCACTGTATGTTAGCGGCGCCATATTTGTGTCCTGTCAGCTACGCGACTCCATAGTTCTACCAGAGAATAGAGAAAACAGAAGAAGATGGTCCATGAAACAAAATGTTCATACAGTAGATCATCATACAGTAGAAGTTATTCAGAGAAACCCAAAACTACAATTATTAAATATAAAGACTTAGATCAGCAGAATAAATGGGCAATATACATACTGGTATTAACAAGCTTGTGGTTGAAAAATTGCGTTATTAATACGTATATATCTGTGATTGCAGGAGATACGTGAACATGCTCAAAGTTATGTGTATGTTGTGCAGCTTCCTACTCACAGTCTATACGACCTAGAATAATCAGAATCACTATCCTTTTTTCTATAACTGCTTATTGGAATGCAGCCTACAAAACGTATGGATAGTTTTTTGGCAACAGAGCGTAAGTTAGCTTGTATGCTTTGTAGCTGCCCGTCTCTGAGATACAATCGGATATAATACATAAACTTTTGAAGTGGCGGCGCGGCAGATTGTCATAAAATTATAAATGTTTAAAATCACGTTTCACAAGCTTTTATCATAGCCTGCAGACCATACCAGACAGAGAATGCGTGAAATAGGCTGACATGTTTATTGGACATAGCCTAAAGTGGGTATTATTTTTAAAACGATGTAAGAAAATGCACAAATTACATGCATATCATATTCACCACAATAATGTTTTGCGGTCTCAATTAAATGCCTGATTTCGCTGTATAAAACGGGAGTTGGATACAAATATGGCTGCGGGTACATAGGAAGTGACATCTTTGGTACACATTACTTTAGGAAGATGACGTGACATTTCTCTGTTTGCTTTCAGTTAGCCATTTCTTGCACAAATGCACACACACACACACTTCAATAGAAAACTGATCTAAAAATAAAAATTTGGTTTGTTTTATTTAACTAATCTTATGTTTCTTGATTTGTTTATTACACCTTTAAAAACACCTTTATAATAATGTCACAATTTGTATTAAGAAGCATTTAACAGCCATTTACAGTACTGCACTGTACTGTACTGCAAGCTCAGGTCTTTTTAGTGTATAGCTTAATGATTAGTTTCGAGTGTGTGTGTGTGTGTGTGTGTGTGTGTGTGTGCATGTGTGTCTGTGTGAGACAATAATCTCATAGAGATCTCTTATATCGTTATTCTTTAAGGCTGCACAGTAAAGGCATATTGTCACGTTGGAAGATCTGAACACATCTCACTGAGTACAATAGAACACACTTAGAGAAATTATTGTAGGACAAAGTGCTCAGATGTCAGGTGTGTATAATAAAGGGGGTAAGGTCTCAACTTGCTGGTGGGACAATGTGACTTCTTAGCTTTAAGATAAAATTGGCTTTAAACGGGTTGTTTAAACATTATGTTGCTGGACAATGGGTATTGTAGATCTGCTGTGCATGTGTATCCTTCATTTTCAACATACATACAACAACATGAAATATATGCAATTTATAGTTGACTTTGTATTTCTTTCCCCAAAAGTTTCTTTCCAAATCGAAAATATTTGCCAGCTCAAACCAAGTGGAGGATGTCAAGTAAAACCAATCCCATTTCTGAGATAAATAAATGATCATAACTATTACAATATTTTCTTATGATAACATTGTCTAGCTCAGATCAATATTGTAATTATTCTGCCACACAAAGCCAATGTAAAAGATTAAAACCAACGTATTAAGGCTATTAGGCCTAATAGTGAAAATAATATAATATATTACTGCTAATCATCTAAACAAACTTTCAAATCTTTGAAGATGTTTTGTAGCCTAAATCTAAAACCTGTCATGCTCTAAATAACTTTAGATTAAGACACAATTATGTTATCTCCTGGTCATAATGTGTCTATGTGTTGAAGCCTGCAGTGCTAATGGAGCCACACCTAGCCTTAATTGCAGGGATTATGGCGGAAACCACAGATTCTTCCTACAATGCTTCTAGTCACGTAACTTTAGGAGGAAGTGAGGAAAGAGAGGATTTATAAATAGGCATATCCTAAACAGCTAAATCTGAGTGAAAAAATTCAAATAAAGATTTTGTTCTTAAGACTTTCTACTTTTTATATTGTTACTATTTACCTTATCTTTAAAGCCAATGTCTTTATATCTGGCCCTGCACAGGCTTTGTATTCTGTTTCTCACTCATGTTTTGCTACTTTTACCTTATCTGTGTAACGATTTGACAGTTCTGTATCTAGCTGCTTATTGTATAAATATTTCCTATTTTTTTCTAAATAATTATATAACTAAGTAAATTAAGTCAAATAATAAGAAATATTCTGTGAAAATATAGTGTCTAGTCTGAAGCCTAAAATTATAGTAAACAGTTTTCTTCATAAATTTGCATAAAACGTGAAAATACATACTGTAAAGTACTTCATCTAACATATAGTTACATTAGTTCTATAACGTGGGTTGAATACACATAAAGACCTGTAAAAGTGAAAGTGGCTGCAACATTTTCCATCCAAATCCAAAAGATCAGTTCAGATATCGTAGCAAAGACATTACAAGTACTTTGTGAAAGGGCATTGACATACCGTGAATGCAGCATTGCTTTCCTCCCTGCTGTCAAAACATGGCAAAATGGATTTACATTTCTCCATGTTTAGACAGCAAGAAAGTAAAAACATGGTCATCGGAGCGGCGGTAGAAAGCTTCTGATTTAAAGGTGTCAGTGTAAATAAATTGTGTGACACAGATGAACACACGTAACCATGCATGGTGCCTGTGTAATGTGGGACCTTTTAAGTGCCATGCGTGGGTCAGCAAGTTTCCCCGGACCCTTAAATCACCTGGGAGATGGAGTAATTACTGCTCCCTGGGACGCCACCCGGGCCTGCTAATACCCTGGGGTCTCTGCAGCGGCGCCACTTGTTGCGCAAGTATTTTCTGTATGTGTGTGTGTGTGTGTGGGGGGGGGGGGGGGGGAAGTAAGGATAGCCCTTGGCAATTTCAAGGTTAATCTTCTAAATGTTGGCTGACATAGCAGAACTACTGTCTGTGAGTGTGTGCGTGTGTGTGTGCGTGCATGTGCGTGCGTGTTTGCGCTGAGGGGTGAATTGTTTTTCCAGGGAGAACATACTGTGTATACCAATGCCATACTAAAGTGTATGGGTTATTTACCCTACACGCAATGTTCTCAAGCAATAGGTTTGACTTGCTCCACCGAAACCATGACATGCTTAAGGAGACAGTCGCTTGTCAAGGAGACATGTAGAGTGCTGTTCTTTCATGTTCCCTAAAATTATTTCCCAGATCTGTTTAATGACTCTTGAACAAACTTGGATACAGTCTACAGTATTGGCATAACCTACGTAATATTATTAACAAATATTAGTATACGTTCCAAACATCTCAAACAGCCTAATTAAAGTGAACGTCAAAGCATATTGCATCACAAACTAACGTTTTTTTTATAAACTTTGGTGATGTATTGATTGTGGCAGGTAATGTGCTCGCAGGAATATTCTTATCTATAAAATGAGAAGATTGGATTTCAGTTCACGCAATGAAATTGTCCCAATGTTTTGTAAATTACCTGTGAGTTTTTGTTTTGTGTGTGTATTAGAGAGAGAGAGAGAGAGAGAGAGAGAGAGAGATAGAGAGATAGATAGAGAGAGAGAGAGAGAGAGAGAGAGAGAGAGAGAGAGAGAGAGTCTGCTTGCTTCTGTGTATTATGGCATCTTATGTCTATTGACTGTTGCAAACCAAGATAAATATGCTGTATGTTGGCATGGTTACTGTCACACGGCTGTGACTGACAGCAATGCCTTGTGAAATTAAGCCATCCAAGGTTAATTTTAGCTGTAAGGCCTCATTACAGTGATGCTGTGTCAAATGCAATCTAATCAAAAACACCTCTCCCTTCAATGCCATAGGGTACTCCCTCAGAAGCTCCGCACCTGAAATTGGACACGCATTTCCAAGGCTAGGATAGTGTTGTGTCGTGAGCAGTCTACACCACTTTGTTTTCCCATTTATAGAGCTAGGGCTGTTTTGTTCAGCGTGTACACAGAACAGGCAGCTAGCAGACCGTAAAGAGATATTTGCTGAATTGGACCAAAATAAAGTGTATTAGCTATTAGTAGTCTGTAAACACCCCACCCATATCCCCTCAGGGAGTCGTGGCCCTGGATTTATGATGTCACAGTGAACATTCAGGAAGAGGTTCCCACACGTTTTCACCTCAGCACAAGTCATTTTCAAGTCGACGCCATGCAAATGTCACAGACTTTATTTGCATACTGTATATTGCCTTTATCAAGGCATCAGAATTGGCTATGTTAAAAGCCCATAATCTCATTATTAATTGTGCATTGACAATATCGTGGCAATGAGCGCTGCTGTTGCTATTTTGGGAAGAACAATTTTTATCATTGTTCATACGCACACACACACACACACACACACACAGACTCCGACGCGCATCAACGCATCACAGGACAACGGCGCTCATTCTAGCATATGCACACATGCACGGACACGCGCATGCGCACATGCACACACGCACACACACACACACACACATTGCCACTTCCATTAACTCAGGCTTGTTTCCTATATTTCCCTCTCTTTGACCCAGCTCAGGCATCGCTCCCATGACACAGTAAGCCCTGCTTGTTAAGGTAATCACCTGTAGACATGGGCCAGAACAAAGCTATCAGGGAGGGGCCCTAAACATGCTGTCTAGACTTGGTGTCTCTCTCTCTCTCTCTCTCTCTCTCTCTCTCTCTCTCTCTGTATATATCTCTCTCTCTGTCTCTCATCATCTCGCCCACTCTCTCGCAATGGTTATCGTTGGACTTCTTGATTTGCATCGGACGAGGAACACATCGAGGGTGAATTACACTTAGCCTTAAAACTGGCCTGCAAAACCCCCTTTCATTTGCTCCTTGCCCAGCAGCCAAGTTCAGCACCTCACCTATTTAAATGGCGTCCGTCTCACGGGCCTTTTTATTTGGAACAAACAGGGTAGTTACATGGAGAGACAGTTGGTCTGACCTGATGAAATTGCTTTGCTTTGAAGTGTTTGAGATAGCGCTTGTAATCAGCCTAATTGATTGTAGCAAGGCTCCAGTGCCAAAAGGAGATGGAGAAGATTGCAAGGGAGTGAGAGAGAGAGAGAGAGAGAGAGAGAGAGAGAGAGAGAGAGAGAGAGAGAGAGAGAGAATGTGTGTGTCAGGGAACCAGTTGTGTTTGGGTAGTAATTCACCATAATGACAGCCATTAGTCTTGAACCAAACACTGTCACCCACTTCTGCCACCCTGGGTCAAGCAGTCAGACATTACCATTGCACTCAAACACACAGCCGCGAGGGAACTCACAAACAAGGTGTAGGCTAAGTGCTGCTGAGACACTATTTAGATATGTGCAGTAGCTGTCTGCTGTCTGCGTGTGATTTAAAGTTCAAACTAACATGACATAAAGGTTTGTTTCACTTGAATCGGTGGGTCAGGGCTCCCCTGAGCTGTCACAACACGCTTTTAGGAGGGCAGTGTGATGAATTCAGGATTGTTAAATAACAAAATAGGAAGAGAACTACAGTTTTGTATTCATTATTTTTAGCTCTTGTAGTATAATACACAAGTTTTAATATTATTTATAAGTTTACATAAACAATCGTACTTTTCAGTGCTAGCAATACTCACTAGCCGGCATGAGTTCCAAACATCTCCGAAGCTCCAAATAAAGCTTACGAGAGCAGGGTCGTATCATGAGGATAGCCAGCTACATTAATCAGAGATGTCGCTTTTACACTTTTGGATTCAAACAGGGGTGGGCAACTTGGGGGCCACATTGAAAATGTTGGTACTGTAGTAGTTATCCGTGACATCACAAATAAATAATGTTTATCTTAAAACAAGGTTGATATCATACAAACTTGTGGCTTCTACTGGAGCATATACTATTGATTCACAACCTCATAGCTGTTCTAAAACATTTTATATAAGGATTTTCCGAAAAGTCAATGGAGAAAATAAATGGGAAATGTACTTCCGGAATCACATTGTTACGTGTAAAGTAACGTGTAAAGTAACAGTCTCCTGAGAGTTATATGGCTGCTGCTATCTAATCACAAACCCAATGCATTGTCAATGCTCATGTTTTCAAGTCAAACTAAGGACTTCTTACCAATAACACCCATAATGAGATCTGCCCTCCCAGCTATAATATTGTGTTGTGTTATTTGAATTCACATAGAATATACAAAATAGATATGCATAGTCTACTCTCCATAGTCTTGCCCTGTACATTGTCTGCTAATACTACTGTAATACTATGCATTACAATAAAGTTTGTACTTTATAAGTATGAACACTTTTAACCAGTATATTATATTTATTTTTGCCTTTACGTGTGGTTTTAAAACATCACCATACTGTATTATCATAAAAAGATAAATTATGCTCTTCAAAGGTCCATACCTTGAGGGTTAATTATTTTGATCTGTCCTAGCCTAATTGTGTCCTGTATTACAAGTCCCACTTAAACTGCCTGTAATGCACTGTACTGTACTGTACTGCAGGTTACATAATATGTACCCTGCAGCGAGCTCCTTGCTTCTGTCCATTGAATTTGTTTCTGATGCTCAAAAGCTATCCTTTCATTCAAATCAGTATGCTATTGTTTTCTGCTGAATAGGCCACTTGTACAGCCATGTCTCTTCAAAGTCAGTGAAGGGGAGACAAAATGTATAACAATTTCACATTTATAATCCCATAAAATGCTTTTATCTCTGAATATTACCTCCTGTCCCAGCTCAATAATGTATTTGTTTTGCAATGCACACACTGCAATGGCGCTAATATGCCGTCCTATCAACTAGAGTACTGTTATATTATTTTATATTATGTGAGATTGAAGCATATTGATCAATAACAACTCAGTAGTGACCTGGCTCATATTTAGTATTATGTAACGAACACAACAGGAGCATTGTGGGAGCCTTTTTTGTGGATTCAATTGATTCATGAAGTCTGTGTGTCTCCATCATTCCTCCCATGTTGCTCTTTGCGCTTTCCCAGTGTTAGTAGTGAAGGTTAGCCTGCGTTCCTGCTTATTGCCAGGGTGCCTATCAGTCAGGCAACAGGCCCGTCGGCCTGTTTTCAAAGGGAGCTTGCAGGGGTTTCTAACCTTTAACCCTGTAGTCACAGAAGGGGTCACTGCAAAGGACCCCAGTGCCAATCCTGGCTCCACATGAGCGCAGCCCGGATCTGGTCGCACATGTGTGTGTGTGTGTGTGTGTGTGTGTGTGTGTGTGTGTGTGTCTGACACAATGTGTTTTTATTCATATTTTTGAATAAACAACCACGTTTATTTAACTGTATGTATCAGAATCTGTACACAATGTTTGTGTTTCGTTTAGATGTGTAGGTAGGAATGGCATGGGTGTTTGCAAGTAAGTGTGAGCTTGTGTGCAGGTTTGTGTGTGTGTGCGTGTGTGTGTGCGTGTGTGGGTGTGTGTGTGTTCTGTTGCTGGAACTACTGTGACTGGCGTCTTCCCCTCATTAAACCTGCTGTTTAAAGTCTGCCCTGGCCTCTGACACACACACACACACACACAAAGGAAAGGATCATATTATGAAGAGATGAGGTGTCAGGGGATAAATCTGCACCACATTATGTGTCTCCACAATTAGTCAGACATCAACAGTGTTAATATGCCAGTGTGCATACATACATACATACATACATATATACTGTACATGCATGCACTAAATTAACTGTCAGCAATGCATCTGGCGACGCATCCAAAATTCAGAGCATGTAAGCAAATCAGCCAGTTAAATGGTCGATGCGATTGTCTGTCTGCTAGCGGGGCAGTGGTCTCTTAGTCCAGTAGTCAACAAGCTCTCTGTGAGTCAGTTAGGCAAAAGTTTTACAACGCTGGCCTTTTAAACCAATACGGCCGACTTTGAAGTTCTTCTTCCTTGTTTTGGCAGGGAAGCTGATTTGTTTATTCAGTGTAGCGCTTTCCTCTTTATGACTATTTTCAAGAGATGAAATAGTTCCTTCCCTCCCTACCTAGACACTGGTAAGCAGAAAGGTATATTTTATGACTTAACAATCAGGTCAGCAGAGGTTTCACTTTAATGAGGTTATTGATCAGAATGTACAAAAAGAGAGGTTACTATGCTATGACTGTCACGGCTCGAGTGGGGTGGCAGAAACCAAACGCAGGTTGGTGGTTAGAACAATTATAATTTTATTGACATACGCAAAACCACTCACCAGAACAGCAACAATAACCAACGAGGACAGGGAGAAACTACATATACTCAGGCTAATTACGGGAATGGGCACCAGGTGTGTGTAATGACAAGACACGGACAGTCCAAGATGAGTAAATGTGTGAAGGGGAAACCCCATGGCAGGGCCATCAAACCCTGACCATGACAGATCAAGTATATGGATGTATGAATTTATAATGACTCACATTACATAAACCTATTGCACATTTCTAAATATCTACTTTGTTGCTGAGTATTGTTAACTGCCCAGTACCAATTTATATAGCTTCAGCAAAATGTTATTAACATTTAGATTAATTAGATTAATTAGAAACGTGACCATTTCCGCAACGTCGTGGACTGTAATCAGAGAACAAGGCAACAAAATGATACACACAATACATGTTTTCCTGTTTAGAATGAAACTCTGGGTCATTATTCTCTTTCACTATAGTAATTTACTGTATTTTCTTTGACTTCATTTTGTATTTGCAGCCATGGTCTCCCTGGTATATTTCTCCAAAGGGTGGTGTACAGTATTACAACTATAATAAAACTGTATATTACACTGTTAAATATTATATTTGTTCTAACGAGAACATCATTTGTTTATGGGAGATTTGTGGCTTAAGTTGTTTGTTGCTGGGAGGGAGGATTTTGCCGCAGTTTGGCAAATGTCCCAGGAAGAATTGGGGAACACACACACACACATGTACGCGTGCGTGCACACACACACACGTGCAAACACACTTTTCCACAGGCACTTAAAAGCAATGATATGTCTCCAGTACCATAATAACTAGTCTCCCAGTGATTTACTTAACTCTACTTCTTTCACAAATCACACCTGTCAAACTGGATCAATACAAAGGTCAGAGGGAAACTATCGGTTTACATGAAGCTACCAGAAGTTGAAGAGACAACAAATTATGAAGTCATAAGCTTGAGATTTCTCTGAAGATCCTATGGCTCAGCTCCTGACTACACTTTAGGATTCATCTGTTCAAAAAACCATACAGAGGTCTCTCTCAATACTTGTGCTTAATGTGAAAAGCCCAATATTGCTACGTTTATAATATGTATATGTGGGATATTCTGTAATATTGTTGCATACTGTATATATCAGGTTGTATAAGACTCTATATAAAACATTAAAAATGCAATATCATCAACAATAGGTTGATATACACACAGTATACAGTAGTATATCGAGTATAGGGCCTACTCTTTATGACAGTCTCAAGTTATCTGTACTGCACTCTGCATTTTGCAGTAAATGTACGGTTCTTCTGTTAATTCTACCTAAATCTGGCCAATTTCCTGACATTGACTGCACTATACAGCAGTTACCGTATGTTTGTTACAGCTCAAAGAGGGAAATGTAATGACTACCTGCACATGGGACAAGAATGTACATATCTGTTCACACTGAATTTACACTCACAACTGATGGTTGGATTTAAATTGGTATAACTTTCTGAACCCTATACGGGGGCGGGGGGGGGGACGACTGGCTGCATGTTCCTGAAAGAACAGAGACACTTGATAATGACGGGTTATGAGGAAGCAACAGTGTAGTAATGTTCCTGCGTGTTTAAGTATACAGGCTATGCAATATTCAGCACTTTATCAAATTGCTGGGGACAGTTCAAAGGAGGTATTGCGGGCGATCACCCAAGCAATTATCTCCCTCAGAATCAACAGGCTGGCACACATTGCTGAGTAGGAGATATATTTTGCCCTTGGCATGAAGTGAACCTCCATCCCGTGTCTAGAGTATGGTGTTTACCTTTGCTACTTATAATTAATGAGCATGGCTGTCACATGTGAGTGCCTATATTCATGTTTGTTACGCACAATTGCGTGTGATTGTGTGTGTTGTAGGTGAGTGAACAAACGGTTATTTGTTTGTTTGTTTGTTTGACGTGTACATAGTGGCGTTTCTACGTACCCGCATGCATTGCGCGGAACTCTATCTATCTGTGCGTGTTTTTGTGTGATGGCATGAGGGGCCAGTGACCTACAGTACGCTGAACGTGTGCGTGTTTGCGTGTGTACGTGTGTGTGTGTGTTTGTGTGGGGGTTTGTCCTCTATTCAACCTCCTGATGACTCACATACAATTTTCTCAGGATCCCTCCCAGTGAAGCCTGGCCATCATCAGCTGGTTATCCCATAACAAAGCCCCGGTTGAGTCAAGCAGAGCATTACCTGCGTCTCTTGTCATTAGCAAAAGGAGGCATCAATCTTTCACATGGGGCTCATTCTCTTGTCTCGTGAATGGGTCCGTCTCCGCTGTTAGCAGCTAATTGGCCCTGGCGCCATCCTACTATTGAAGGTGGTTATTTAGAAGCATTACATGGCTGAGGTTCTGAGGGCTTGGGAAGCTCAGCGAGAGAGAGGGAGAGGGAGAGAGAGAGAGAGAGAGAGAGAGAGAGAGAGAGAGAGAGAGAGAGAGCGAGAGAGAGACTCAGCTGAGAGATATTAGGAGATGTTAATGAACACAATGTGATGACTGTGCGTGTGAGGATGTGAATAATTGAGCACTAATATATATATGTGTTGTGTGTGTGCGTGTGTCTGTATGTGTGCATGCGTGTGGGTGTGTGTGTTTGTCAGGGGTAAATGTATGCTACATTTTCCATTGTCAGCATAACAAACTGGTTTGACAAGCGTCGGTTACTTGTGTTATTACCCAAAATGTTACTATGTACAGTACACGGAATTTTATATTTTATATGAAATATAGCTGCTTTATTTACTGTCTTTCTATTATACATTTATATATATGTTTTATTGACAATAAATATACAAATATAATTGATCCCCTCTACTCAGTATGGGGGTGCCTTGTTTAAATGGAGTAGCAGGGCTAACAGCCATAACTACAGTATACTGTATCTTGCGGATGCAATTATCATTTCAAATGACAATGCCAAAATGCCATTTCAAACTATTCATGTTAATGTAATATGGTAGTCTTTAATATATGCCTTCAAAGGATCAAATGAAGGTTACATAATTACCTCATTTAGCAGACGCTTTAGCAGGAGCTACTTATAGTGAGTACAATTAACAAGGTACAGGTACTATATCATGGGTTAGGCATCTTGGATCAAGGATCATGCGTAGCCTACAGGTAAAGCGTGTCAGGCATGTTGAAGATTGAACCCACAACCTTTGAGGAGGAACTCAACAACCCTAACCACTACATGATTCTGCCCCTGCCCATTAATTGGAGAACCAGTTATTTGTAAATAACCCATGGAAACTATACTGGATTGGAACAAAGTAGATCAGTGACAGGAATCACATGTAGGCCAGTACTGATATGAATGAGGCAAAAAAACTAAACAATTAAAGTTGTTGAACATTGAACATTGAAACCATGTAGTCTATCACTTCAATAAAAAGCTTGGCCGTATGATAGAACTGCAAGGGTGGACTCATAAAAGCTACAGATACCTACTTTGACACAACACTCAAAGTACTGCATGACTATAGATACTTAAAAGTATGAAATAGGCTAATGGAAGGCAAATTATGCCGGTGACAAGGGACCCTTACTACAGTATGTTAACAATAAACATGCTATACTGTATGTGTTAATGTGTTATTTATTGTTAAGCCCTCTCACCCAGAACTAGTACTAGAACAATATGAAGATGATGAGACCGCGTAAATGCGTATAAGTGCTTTAAAAGACTGTGTAAATATAGTCGACTGCAGGACAGAATGGCAATTACCCCAGCTCAGCATTTCACCACTTCAAAACACCGGTTGTAATTACAATGCAAAAGGTGTGCTCCTACCCACAAAAACAGAGGCTTTCATAACACTTGCTGGCTTGCAAGCACACACACACACACACGCATGCACGCTCATGCACACAAATTGCTGTCCCTATCATCAAACCCATATCTTGTTAAAGGAAGTAGTTTCATAAAAACCCAGGAGAGCACCACCTCTGCCGCCTTCCCATCCCCTTCGTCCATCACCTTCCTCTCCAGCGCTCCTCTGACAACACCCATGTCCACGCTACAAGTACCTTTATCTCTAGTGTCTACTGTAAATGACCAGAATAGACCACAGACTAGATTGTAGCTGTGACTGAAGTCACAAGTTTGTTTACTTGAGACTTGAATTGATTGTTTGTACTATAATATTGGACCTTAGCCTTTTTTGATTCACCTTTATAAATGAATCATAAATACACATATGAATTCATTCACTAAACAAACATGATTTGTCCTACAAAAGAAGATCCAGTTGAAAAGTCACATTGTATTTATTGACTCCACACTAATAGCATGGACACTACTTTGATGTTAAGACACAAGCTTGGCTTGTCACAGTGTTGTGTTTAGCTCTGCTGGACATCACAATGAGTGTCAGTGATGTGTTAACCAGGTAAACATTGAGTGTACAGTATCTACAATAGGATACGTGATTGAATTGAATGAATGGATAAAAAGAAACAAATAAGAAACAAAAAAATGCTGAATGGGCGATAGCGGAGAAAAGAGAAACAGAACAAAGGGAACAAGGAAGCCAGATAGGAGAGGAGGGAGGAAACATGCTACAGTATAAGCCTCGCCAGGAAGCTGTTCTCTGAATAGTGACTGACAACATGCCCGAGGGCCAGAAGAGAGAGAGAGAGAGAGAGAGAGAGAGAGAGGAGGGAGGGGTAGTGAGAAGGAGGCGCAACTGTTCAACAGAACGGCTAAAAAGGCAGCAGTTTCTCCCCCCGAGGAGTCAGTCCTTTCATGAAGCCGCTTGCTGGCGCCTACGCAAACCTCCGATTGTCTGTGAAATAACCCCACTTTAATAAGGCAGCCTCCCGGGAACACGGAGCCGCTGGCATCGTAGCTCCACACGGCCAGCCTCTCAGACCTAAAGGCTCATTGTGTGGCTTTACATAACATTGCAGTTCATGCTCTTTACACTGTTCTTTCCCCAGGGGGTGATTTGAGCATGGGAGGAGGCAGGGTGCTGTTTAAAGAAAATGGTTTGTTTCTTTTATTTAAAAAAAAAACATAATACACTTACTCACATACTCCAAAAAGTAAAATTATAAGTTTGAGATAGCCTTTTGACCCAACTTTTAACCTTTTTGCTTTTAAGCAACATAGTTGACATGTAATACATTGATTAGAAAAACACAACTAAAAGTAGTTACCAAGTAAATTTTTGTGTTAAAATGGATAATCTTTATTATCAGTTAAACAATATGTGGCTAAATGTATGATATTTCAGGTACCGCGAGTGCTAAAGACCAGTGTCAAATGAGCAACCGGTTAAATGGCGGTTTAGCAACTAATATATGTTTGAGCACATCTCAAATAAATGCATGCTGTTAGCCATAACCCAGTGTCGATGCAAAGAGATTAAAAGTAAGATTACCTGTAATTTAATATTTAAATGACATCTACATTATACAATTATAGGGTTAGTAAGATCATGCTGTAGCCTATAATGTATAATAACATGTCATGGTATAGCCTATTAATATATTAGGCACTACTAATATATATATAACTAATATACTACTGTATATATAATATATGATTTTATTAATATTAGGCCCTAATGTCAATACATTACGTCTTATCAGAATTTACTGAGAAATATAAGATATAGAAAAGCCTACTGTTATGCCAAATCCTATGAAAGTTGACCTGCATGACTTCCGGTCCTGATGTGTCTTGACGCAGCTCTTCCTACTAACCAATGAGAAAAGAGAGACTGAGATGCGCTCTCGCTGACTCTGCTTGCTTGGAGTAGTTTTGGACGGCAGTGATTGGCCAAAGTTTGGCCGTCTTGTAGCGTACTCAGTCTATCTACAGTAGTATGGTCCCTTCTCCCAACATACTCTAGCTACCGCAAGTATTGGACAAGACTGGCATTAGACAGCTCCGTTGAGCCGTAGTCTATAGGCTACCTGACAGCCCGTTGACTGTCCATCCATTTTTAACAGGCTACAACACATTTTCGAGAGATAAATGGCTTCCCAGTTGAGAGACATGGAGTGCAGTTCATCCGAGGAAGATAACCGTTCAGATTCACCAGAGGGGACGATGGAGAAAAGGACCCAGCTAAAATATCATCCCTTCAGCGTGGAGGCGCTTATGTCCGGAACCAAGACCTTCCGAAGTCACAGTGGCGGTGAAAGAGAGAACGCATCAGCAGCTATGTTCCCCAAGACTCAAAACTCTCCTTATCTCTACCGAGAGACGCACAGTCCTCCTGACGGAAACCGAAAGCACCTAGTCGCTGTTCCGCCATCCCCGGTGAAGTCCGAGACGTCGGAAACGGACGATTGCGCGCACTGGGTCATCAGCAGCACATTTTCATCGCAGTCTCGTAAGTTAGGCCATTGATTTTAAAATACGTTTTCTTTATTATTCTAAAACTTTAGCACTACTGAGCTGTATAATTGCAAAGCATCGTTTTTAAACGTAGAATTAAAACATTTAATTTGACAGTGTTTTGAGTTGTTTTATAGGCATGTTTGATTAAGTAATATACAATTTGTCCATTCCTAGATATTTTGTCAATTCCCAGATATAAGGACAAATGTAGCTCTGCATTGCAAGAGCACCTAAATCCACATTACTCTGGAAAGGCAGTAAAAAACTAAATATTTTGTATTTTCTTATTATGCTGATATTGAATAAAATATACATATGCACAAGTTATGCACCTGTCATGATATTTGTAGATTTAGACTAAATCTTCAGTCTGACTGGAAGTTACCTCCATTTTAAAGTGTGTTTTCAAATAGAAAAATGTTGTTGTTGTTGTTTTCCCACATCCATCCTGAGGATTGTGCCATATCTCGACTTATTCAGGTCATTTGAGCCCAGCCTGTCCGTTAAGGAAGCACAAAACCAACCGCAAGCCCCGCACTCCGTTCACCACCTCTCAGCTGCTGGCCCTGGAGAGAAAGTTCCGGCAGAAGCAGTACCTGTCCATCGCGGAGCGCGCAGAGTTCTCATCCTCCTTGGCGCTGACGGAGACCCAGGTGAAGATATGGTTCCAGAATCGCCGGGCGAAGGCCAAGAGGCTCCAAGAGGCCGAAATGGAGAAGCTAAAGATGGCTGCCGATGCCAAGACGGCGGCGGCGGCGGCCGCTGGTTCGTTGCACCCCAGCTTTACATTGCCACTGCCTCTAGGGGGAGCTGTGTCACTGTACGGACAATCTTACTCCCCTTACCACCACCATCACAGATCTATACTGCCCCTGTCACCTCTAGGACTCTACGCCTCCCCTCTGGGCTATAGTATGTACCATTTAGCATAACGGATATATACTGTATAGTGAAACTCACCACAGTCGGTTGCATACTGTAGGGGTTTGGTGTGTATTCCCTTATTCCCCAGAACTGGATAAAGTGGGGAATGTAGGGTTCATATTTTCTAAACAATATGTCCTTCTTTGGATTTTTAAGTGCCTAGAAGGCCAGTTCACCTCATGCAGTCTGTGTTGTTTTCGAGACCGTATCTGCACTCTCAGCGTTGGAAGATGTAGATCGAGGTGTGCTGTGCATTCGCTCCACACCCGGGACTGCTTTGTTTACATGACCTGTGTGTTTTAAGATGGGCCAGTCTTGCCGTTTCTCTGTACAGTTCGGTTGTTTACTCACTGCAATAATTGGACTGGGAAAAGACTTGCACTGCACAAAGACCCCTGTCTATTTATATATATACTTCTCATCAGATAAAGTGCCCCATTTTTGGATAGCATCTTAACAGAGAAGCATTGTGTATCGACCAATGAAAAGTGTTTCAGCAACAAAAAATCTGCTCTGTCTTCCCTTGTTGTTTTAAATAAGAATTCAGGTTCAGGCTTCACAATTTCGTGATATCTACGAAAACTCATTTGGATAATAGTATGCCCAATTAGATTGTAATTTATGTTTTGTCAATCATTTAGCTTTTTTTTTTTGACAGCATAAAAGTATTTCTGTCACCACTAAAATTTCTTAGCAGAGATTTATAGGATCCTCAGTGTAGACATATTTATTATACCATCTTCCTTCGTCATTGCTGGAAATTAAAGTTAAATGTTTTGTATTTATGATATAGTTTTAATATGGCACATATTCCTAAACTGAGAGTCCATTTTGGAAAGGGCTTTATTTCACTATGCAGTTACATACAAATAGATATTCATATTTCATTTAGACTAACCAAAAAAATAAAAAAATTCTTATAAACCATTTATTTTTCTACTATATAAAATCAGTAGAAATGCATCTAAGTTTATATATTAATGTCTTTTTCAAACGGGTTCACAAAGTGCCTTAGTTATTACAGTACTTTATTACTGTAAACTTATATGTCAAAAATAATGTGCAAGTGAAAGAAACAAAGTGAGGATTCAATTATAATGATTACAACAAGGAACGAGATTATATAATAAAATAAGTGGACATACTGTAACACACATTCAATAAAATAGATGGATAGAACATTTAAAATGGGTAAAATTATAGGATACAGAAATAAACATTTCAATCACAAGGAAAATGTTCAAGATATACCTAAGCTCTTTCGCGAGTGAGTCTGGAGTGATTTATAAGATAATACTACATCTTCCAAAAAATGTTTACTGCCAGAATAACTTGTATACATGATGTAGCAGATTGTGCTTCCAGAATCAGCATGTGTGTGTGAGTGGGTTTGACATGATGTTGGTCAGTTCAAGGCAATGTTTAACACACCATAATTGATAGCTATAAATTACCCAACTTTGCAGATAGTTCCTGGTATTACTGGGTTGTCATAATTGGTTGATGTGGTTTATGACAACTTGTATTTATTTTTTTACCAAAGGCCCCATTTAACATGGAATATATACTGCAATCTATCTGGCAATCATTACATCCATATTTACTGAAATTAAATCTATATTTGTATTGGCTAATTTAGGTTTGCTCCAAGACACTGACATGAGAATGAGTAGCAGAAGTAATTTATGTACCATAGTAGTGAGTATTTCTGTAACATAAAGCCAAACTTAAAGCCACTACAGACAACACTGTTACATTAAATTACCATTATGAGCTTTAAGGTTTGGGTCGTACGATGTGGTACACAGTGAATTATGGTGTGCTCGTTGTTTCGATTGAATCATTGTGAGCTTTTCTCATGTTCATGCATGTTTCTACTTAGACACGATGTTTTCCTCAATGATGATACAAAACCAGAACTTTGCTTAAAATTGCTTGCCAATTTCATTTAGTTTCAACAAAAGTTTTTAAGTAATTAAATTACATTAAAGTAAAGTAATTTAATAGAGGCCTGAATTATTTTACTTTATTATTATCACCATTGACACCTAACTGTGTTACTGTGTCCGTTACTGAAAATCTAGACCAACCATATGTGCATGCAGACAGTATTATACTATAGGCTATCCTTACAAAGTTTACAATGGGCAATCTTGCATCTAAAAATATAGTCTATACTATTACACTCTAATTAGCCATAAAAGGTCTTATTCTTGTCAGTGGCAATCTGTCTTCAGTTAATTGTTTTTGATGGCAGTGACCACTATTGACTTAGTGTCGCATTAGCCTCAGTCATACTTTACATCTGTGTGTAGCTGGTTAACTGCTAGCTAGGTTGGTAATTTCATACTATAAGCCTCCTTTTTTTCTTTTTTTTACATTAAGAAACACGTTGTCTCTCTTAATCCACTATGTCCTGGGTGGGACGAAACGGGAGGAGGAGGAAGGTTGTTAAAGTGCTCTTGGCATTGTGTCAATTTTAACAGCAGCTTACAACTTCCGTGTGACTTTGATGTAATGAGGAAAGCCTTTATAGGCATGCAGTGTATTTATCAGGTTCCCTTTAATCAGAACAAGGCCAGGCAGCTAAGCAGGCAGGCCCCTTCCTTATAAATGTGGACAAGCAATCAGCCTAATCAAGTGCAGATGCATCATGCCAATTGGCAGCTGTGAGCCTTGTGTGTTGTGAAACATCAGCTCACAGCAACTCACCGACCAGAGGGGTTTTGTATCACGGGTGGGAATTTCAATTCATATTTGGTAACTTCGCTTTAGTGTTTGTAATAGTAACATTGGCGTTGTTGTGAGTTACAGTACAGTGCTTGTGTGGTTTGTTTTCATGTTTCGTGTTAAACCAAACATGATTGTGGTTCTGGGTATGTGTTATTAATGCTCTGTGGTTATGTGGCAAACCCCTCTCTCTTTAAAATGCCTTGTGTTTGTCTTGGGCCTCCTCTAGTGGTGATTCATATCATAGCAGCATGCGGAAAAAAGCTTATTTGTGTGCTCTGCACATACACACGCACACACACACGCACACACACATAGCTCTTTTTAGTCACTTTCTCTAATTCCCTTTTGTGTGTGTGTCAGTGTGTGCATGTATTTATGATTCTTGTGCAAAGTCTTAAAACACCATTAAAACTCACCATTAAAATTCACCTTGTGAAATGGAGAGAGAAGTTTCTGAAAGTGAAAAGAAAATGAGAGCTACTGAATAGATTGTGACTGCAACAAAGGATAAATGAATCTTTATATAGTAGAAAACTGTCAAATGAAGCTTCTTGCTACAGTTTTGAGAGACGTTTAGTGGTGTAAATTGCACATCCAATCCATCAAACCACGGCTAATACACAGTTTGCTGACAGTCAGAAGAATAAAGATACACCTCAGAACTGTGTCTGATACATTTTCACAGACACACTTCAGCTTCAGGCTTCAGCTAATGCTTTCATGATTAATACAGTGTGGCTTTAGACAGTGAACCGCAACTTTTCATTACAATTGTGCAATGAATCACCACAAACAGACTTTACTCCAAGCATTTCTGTGATTGGTGTATTGTGAAAGGGATCTGCAACTTTATGGGACTTGTGACTCCAGAATGTTTTCATTGCAGTGTAGAACTCATTCATTTGATCATATGGGAAAATAATTGCCTATATTTTTCTCATCACATATTAAAGGTAAAGTCAAGCAGTGTCACGGACCAATACTGTTTTAAATTGAGCTTGAAGTTAGTATGAATGACTAACCCTGCCTGCCTTTTAATGTCAACATTCTATTAGTATATATTGCTTGTGTGCGCTCTTACTCAGAATAGAGTTCTGAAGTGATGGAAGATGAGTTCTATCCCAAACTTGTTTACAGAAACGAATGTATATTTTTGCTGAGTTTTACAGGGACACAGAATCCCCTTGCGATTTACTTAGTTTGTACAGGCAAAAAAAATGATGCTATTGATGCACTGTGTGTGTGTGTGTACATGTGAGTGTGGTCTTTGCAGATATCTTTAGAGAGCCAAACAGTAGCAGATGTAGAAAAACAGCCTTAAGCAGGGCAGAGTTATATTAGTATATTTAGTAATATTGAACACACACACACACTCACACGTGCACGCGTACACACTCACACAAACAGCACACTAAGTTAATGTCTTAGCATTTCTGACCAATTAAGCGAATAAAACAAATCCAGTTCCTCAAGTATTACCACATCCTCAGCCCATATGATGCACAGTAGGTCACTATAAATATCTAGAAGTAAATAGTCTGGTCCACTATCAGTTTTTGTCAGTATTCTTCAATACAGCGCTTGAAACACACACACATACATATATATATATATATATATATATATATATATACACAGCCCAGTATTGATCCACAACATTCCTTCTGCCATGTGGAAAACCTTTGTGCTAGGATACAACAGAGGATGTCTTTTTTAAGAAGGCTTAGGCTTTATGGTGTGAATAACACACTTATGCTTGATTTTACCAAACCATTATAGAGAGTATAATTAGATATGGTATACAAGTATGGTACGGCAATCTGTCTGTACAGTTAAAGGTCAAGTTGGCACGCCTCAATCACACAGCCTTGAAGATCATAGGGGAAAATGAACATCAATGTCATATCAATCATCAATTATATGAAAAATATGTGCACACAGGGAGGCACAGAACTATTTCGAACACAGAGTTTGAGTTGTTACCATCAGACAGGTGGGTCAGGATGCCAATATGTAGATTGAACTAATACAAGCAATAATTTATTAAATCCTCCATCAAGGTTCTAAGCGGTAATAAACAGAAGTAATATTATGTTATTTGTGTAAATGTATTTATGGGTATGTGTGCATCCTATATGTATACTTATAGGTGTAAATGCATAAAATATGTGTTTTATACTATACATACACTATATTGCCAACAGTATTGGGACACCCCTCCGAATCATTGAATTCAGATGTTCCAATCACTTCCGGCCATAGGTGTATAAAAGCATGCACCTATGCATGCAGGCTGCTTATACATACATTTGTGAAAGAATGGTCGCTCTCAGGAGCTCACTGAATTCAAGCGTGGTACTGTGATAGGTTGCCACCTGTGCAATTAGTCCATTTGTGAAATGTCCTCACTACTAAATATTCAATGGTAAACTGTTAGTGGTATTATAACAAAGTGGAAGCGATTCGGAACAACAGAAACTCAGTTTCAGTGGTAGAGTGGGGTCAGCGCATGCTGAGGCAGACAGTGCGCAAAAGTCGCCAACTTTCTGCAGAGGTAATAGCTACAGACCTCCAAACGTCGTGTGGCCTTCGGATTAGCTCAAGATTATCTATAGCTAGCTAATCTATTTAGAGACCCACCAAACACCAAGTGGCGGTAACGTAACTTGGTGCTCTCCAGAATCTATGGTTTGCACACGGCTTAATAGGATTTCATCCAATCGGGAACAAGTAGGCTATGTTGCCACAACCTTACTAATGACCAATGATTAGAACAACAGGATAGTAAAGCCTGGAGGCCTTTCATTGATAGTCTTCATTCATTCAATGGCCGCATGCCATTTTCGTGACCCTTCACTCCAACTCAGTGACCCACCTGTGGGTCCCGACCCACAGATTGAAACCCGTTGATCTATACTATTACCAAATACATAAATTAGTGCTGCTTTAGTGCTGGTCTTAAACTATTATTAGTATTTTATTGTTTTATAGAAAGACTAGTTATTGCATTTGTCTATTGTTACACCGCCTACCTGTTATGAACGTGCACATAACTATTGTATTGTGTATGAATGGTGTGTATGTGATGCAGAGGCCTAAAGCCCAAGACAAATTTCCCTTCGGGACAATTAAGTATACCTTACCATACATGTAAAATGATAGATTACAAAGACTGACAGCCACAATGCTGTAACCAGGGCTGTGAACACAAAGGAATCTTCTGTGAGTATTCACAGCTAAATGCATCGCTAAGTTGCAATATAATTAACAGCTGATATCTTCTGAGGGGTCTGAGGTTTGGGTGTTAATGTACTATAAATTATACTATGTACGTTGTATAACATAATCCACTGACTGTTATGCACTTGAAGCCCACTATAATTCATGTCTGCCCATTATGGTGATGCACAATGCACTCATTTACCTTACATAATGTACTCATTTATCTAAAAACAGCCAACTCAATTCAAATTGGTTTCTTTTGAAAAAACTTAATTATTTGATCTGTTTGATATTGTTTACCTCGTTTAATTGAGTAGTGACTACATAACATCTTTCTTAACAGTTTCTTTTCAAAAATCTGTGAAAATCAATCCATAATGTGTGACACTACATTATATGTAATTATCAGATTTAAGAACCTGTCCGTTCTTGCAGAGCCTATTAACCCTCACTTACCCTAAAATGAATAAATATGGGCAAAAAATAACTTTCTTGGATCATTGGTTGTTTGACTGTTGTGCGGCAGTGAGCTCCCATTCTGAGTCAAAGGCACATAATGGGACAGAAACCCCCATCTGTCTGCTGAACAGCCATACCGTTGCTGCCGAGCAGACAGAGTTGGCAATTTTCCCTCTATTCCTCTGTCACTTTACATGATGAAAAGAGCAATAGCATTAGTTAATTTAACTCAAGCTGATACTGAATCATGCCGGCACAGAGCATGCATTATAACTACTCAAAGACAGCCCCCTGAAAAGTATAAAGCACACACCGTCTACAAGACCACGTTGTTTTTATAAAGACAGAACTACTGTACTTATTTAAAAAACCAATACAATCAAATGTAACTGGAATGTTATAAAAAAATACATGAACATTTTGACACTATCAACCTATGTTTTACTTTTCTGCCTTGTAAGTCTTCTCAGAAGGAAAATCATCAAGTCACAAAACAAATGCATTTGTTTGTGTGAGGCCTAATGTAATAGATGTATTAATGTTATTACATGTAATTATTGGCGTTATCTTGTTTATAAATCCCATCATACATTAATGGATACATGTAAAAAAAGCAAG
Organism: Amblyopsis rosae; assembly: GCA_025399935.1. NCBI lineage: Eukaryota > Metazoa > Chordata > Actinopteri > Percopsiformes > Amblyopsidae > Amblyopsis > Amblyopsis rosae. The sequence goes on along the minus strand of JAODTR010008994.1, from coordinate 5,236 downwards.
AGAAGGAAATATTAGAGGAAAATAAAATAAGGAGAGTGAAAATCATTCTAACATCTTTAATCCACAAAGGGATTCAGTTCTTGTATTTCTCCAGCAGGTGTCAATAGAGTTATAATATTCAGACAAAGCTGTGGCTGTGTCACAGTTCCCCCAGTACCAGTCAGATAACTACATTATAGGAGTTTATTTTCGTTTTCCTGGGATTCACATATATAAGGCAAACCTGTTGATACCATTTGTGTCTACAGCTAAATCTGTGCTGGCATTATGAGCTGGCTGAGTGTTATGCAAATTACTTCTCACTTCTCACAAAAAATTCAAATGACATACCAAGAATACACCAATGTGTTTATATTTACATGCTTTGGAAATGTGTGTGTTTGCATATGTGTGTGTGCCCGCGCGTGTGTGTGTATGCGTGTCTGTAGGATGGGAGAGAATACATGCAGAGGGATATTATATAAGTGTATGGGTTAATGTTTGCCTTTGTTTGGCATGTACCTTTCCCTGTTTTATATGGTGTGGATAGCAGGGGGCAATTGTTACAGATGTTTTATCCATATACTGGATATTGTTCATTTGAAAACTTTATAAGAACTAATTCATATTTGCAACCACGGCCGGGCAAGAGGTGTTCTCTTGAAAGACAAAAGGGAATAATGGGGTATAAAAAATGAATAAACATGGATAATCATCTTATTGGGACATAATACATAATACATTAAAAGAAAACAGTACATGTAGCACTAAAACCACTTGACCGAAAGACCATAACAAAGCACTACAACTTCACACAGGGAAACTGAGAAGCCAAGACACAACCAGATAAGACAAACACATTGGTAAAACCCCCCACTGCTTTCCATCAAGTTTACAATCTGCAACAATTGTCAAAGACACACAGACAGACACGCACACACAAACAAACATAGTGCTGCTATTGCACCCTTATGAAATCACCAACAAATTGATGTCAGAGAGACAGCATGTCATTTCACTGTGAGTCAGTGAAAGTCAGACACTGTCACTATAGTGTGTGCTTACATTATAAAAGCATGCGCACACACACACACACACACACACACACACACACACACACACACACACACACACACACACACACACACAAGCACACACCCACGCACACACACACATCACATGCACAGACATACTTTTTTGGTTATTTTGTTCTGTCTAACACATAGATAAAATATACTTAAGCACATAATTACAGTCCCCCACCCCACCTTATTCTCAGATGTGATCCACTGGCTCCTAGTGTATAACAGATACGTATACTTGGTTTAGCATGTGACTGTAATGCAAGCACTATTGCCACTATTGTTATTATTTTCAAATTCTTCCATTCATTTGTAATTGTACTTTTTGTACGTCACTTTGAATCTCATCTGCTAAATTGCCTATTTGTAAAATGTCAAAATATGTTACATAAACATTATGGAAAACGTGTAAACATGATATTATTCTGAAGGTGTAGATATGAGGTTCAGATGTTGTGACTCAGCAATTCTGAGTCAGCACAGAGGCTTGCAGGGTGACTCGGCAGAACTGGGCCAGTGCAAGCATGTTGATGGCTATTGGAGTTGTCATTACAGCATTGTCCCCTGGGGGCCTCGTGTTTAAAACTCTGAGGAGGAGAGGTGGGGAGGAGGAGATGCACAGTACAGGAGAGGTTTAGGAGATGGAGAAGGAGGTGGGGAGAAAGCCTCCACAGTCCAAAGCAGTTAGTATGAGTTAGTATGATACATACACTAAGGATTCATTATCAGTTATTCTGCTAAAATATGCTTAATTGTAGGGAGATGCTTATACCTTTTAGACCACACACTACTATTCATTTGACACCATTCATACAGCAGCATACCGGTAGAATTGTTGGGCTGATATGGCGGACATGATGTTTTTATTACAGTAGGAACACCAGCTATGCTGGTACACAGGTGGTGCTTGCTGTTATATTGGTACTATAGCCCCAAATAGTTAATAATTTGGTAAATTATTTCTTTAGCACATATCCTAACATAATTATTGGACCAATAAGCAAACATGCCAATTCTTACGTCAATGTCCAATTTTCAATACATTTATAACTACATAGCAACAAGCGTGCCATACAGTATGCCATACAGGGGTTTGAAGTCTCATTAGACCTCTTGTTTATGAAGCCATATGAGGGGTTAGAACAAACACTATTTGTAGATACACATTTATGTTATGTGATTGTGTGTTTTTTGTGTGTATGGTGTATTCCAGGGCTGTGTCAAAAGTTTGTGATAGTGTGCGTGTGTGTGTGTGCGCGCGCGCTCTTGTCTGTGTATGATAGAGACAGGATCGATTATGAAACATGACATGTATTCTGTGTACCCTCTAGGCAAATCAAAAAGTACATTGACATAGACAGAGTTTAAACAAACATCACATGTCTAAAGTTACCCTGGTGGTTATTTAGACCAACGTTACACTGATATTGTAGCTGGTATGAAATGTTTAATTGTTAGACATAAGAGTAGTCCTTCAACCAATAGCATTAATTAGCATTAGCATTTGTTTTTATAAACAGGCATTCTGCATACTGTATGTCAGGCAACCCTGAATAATTAACAGTTATCCAACCTAGGTCATTTTACGAGTCCTAGGAACTCTATGATAACATAATTGCAGGTTCGTTATACTTGGGGGAGAGCAGTATGAACATTACCCTAAGGTGAGTTGGGTAACTAGTAACTAGTTACTATTTTACTAACTAACGAAATATAAAGGTATAAACAAAACTAAATCTAAGTCCATGTTATCTCTTGTCCAGACAACAGATAATCCAACTTCCACATGTTGGAAAGGGAGTTTCATCAGAGTTTCATCAGAGTTTCATCATGGCTGTTTCATCCTCCTCCTTAACACCTCCTCTGGCCTCCCACCTAAGCACAAAGACGCACAGGATAGTATCTTTGGGGTACACTCAGTAAAGCTGGTATTTCCCAAGGCTCCTCACCAGCGTTCCCCACAAAGTCCTCTGTGTCAAATCGATTGATCGTTCCCCTTCTCCTTGTTTTCCTTTGCCTCCTGTTTAAAAAGGATAAACCCCGCCTCTTATCCCCTATAGGTCAACAGCCTAACATCTAATCAGCTGCCAATTGGCAACAGTTCACAAATTATAAAAAATGAGAAGACAGTCAAAATACACTAGTCACATACACAGCAACCCATAGTACACGCAGCAGCACACCATAATGCACAGCAAGTCATAATCTACATATTTGTTAGTCCACCATGTGACAGATATAATGTATATAAGTCCGTTGACTGATTTGTGGGTGCCGCCATCTTGCAGCGCTGCCATTACTGATATGGCATCGGACAGCGCACTTTTTGACAGCTCTCTGTTTACACAACAGCAGGCATAATGAAGTGCGGGACAGTTGTAACAGTGAGTGTCATAATAACTAAATAGTGTATCTATAGCAACATATTAACATAAGACAAACTGCTGCTGCCTCAAATTAAGAAAATCTGCATGGATCAACAATGATTAGCGATTATGCTAAACCATGTGTTATGCTAGCCCACAAACTAGGCCTAAATACAATATGTACCCTGTATAATTTGGTCATATCGACATGAAAAAAACAGCAGGTCTAAGGATAATTTAGACTTTATAACTTTTGTTTTATCTTACATGCCTGCTGCATTTGCTTCTAGTAATGTTTGAAGTGAATGTTCATTGTCAAATGATTTTGCTCCCATTTTTCATGAGTTGAAGTAAAATACGAACTGTAACACTTCTCTTATGCCCATAAGGTTTATTTCTCTCAAATTGTGTTCACAAATGCGTTGAACTCTGTGTGCACTTCACCTTTGCCACCTGACAGGTATGGCATTAGTATTGTTGTGTTTGGTGTGTTTTGGACTGGTCCCATTAGACCCATTTATAGGTGGTAAACAACGATGACATATAGTATAAGTGCATGCTCAGTTTGGCAATAGCAGCATAGTGAAGTGCAATCATTTGTTTGCCGTCACATTGCAGATTTTTGAGCATGTTTCAGTTTTTTGTTAGCAGACGAAAGCGACATGGAGGTCTTCTGCCCAAAAGTGATCGTCTTCCAAAAAGTGATTGTAAAATGCAAAAGTTAATATTCTAGGTTATATTCCCACTTTAAATACGTGTAAACTGGTTAAGAAGACTGGATTGGTTATAATAAAGGGCACCAAGCAAGTTATATGAATAATTGAAGGAGATAATGTCATCATTACAGTATGAAACAAAACGGCACTTTCGTTGCCAAAATGCCTGTGCATATATGGATGATGTCGGCATTGTGTGATAAAACTGCACATCGATTACTCATGAAAAATGGAACAAAAACAAGTGTATGTATAGTAAGTATTGTACAGTAAATATGTGATACCTTTATCCTCCTAATTCTAAGTCTATTCAATACATCAATAGGTCGGGAAAACGCACTGATACCCTTCTAAACTGTCAAACACACTAGTTCAGCTGAACCGACACAAATAGACAAATGCAGTTACAGTATGAAGTTGAATCTCATACCAAGGAATTCATTTTATTGCAAACCCGATTAGATTTTTTATTTGTGTGCATCACATTTTCATACTAGTGTGCGCATGCATGCACGCACGCATGCATGCGGTCAAGTAGATCATGTCTATAGCCCTGCAAACACCTGTGTCACCTGTGTCTCTCCCTGTGTCCATTATAGCACCTGGTAACAAAGAGGGATGGCATCTATACCACAAGAGAGGTCACATTCAGCATCTCATAAAAGAGACGGAATGAGAAAATATAGTAATTTATATCGCAATTAAATGTACTAACATTTTGCTGGGGCACCCTGCACACACTATGATATACTGTGACTTCCTCTGTAGTTTCCTCTAGGCTCATTTACTTTATTGTGCAGTGATGAATTGAGCAGATTGTGGAAATTATTATACATATTGTGATGCTCTGAAACGCATGCCCTTATTAGACTCACTAACCCTAACCCAAACCTTTAAAGTACGTGTGTAGAAGGCTAGCACACAAAACACACACACACAGCCATGTATTATTCATTACTCATTTTCATGTACTAGTCTTTTTAGGTACAGTAGAAGCAGTTGTTTCCCTCGTGGAATCTGTCACGGTTCGCGGCCGCTCCGGCAGCAGACAACGCCAAGCCGCCGGTTCAGCACCGGACAGCGCCGCTGCCGC
>JAODTR010008984.1:17632-30003 GCA_025399935.1 Amblyopsis rosae | reverse complement strand
GGGTCCCCTGCTGGAGCTGCTGCCCCCGCGACCCGACTCTGGATAAGCGGATGAAGATGGATGGATGGATGGAAAACATAAATATTGCGTCACCTTGTATGAGTCGCGATAATTGTGTGGTCAAAATCTGATATTGTGACACCGCTAGTCTCACACCCACCCACCTGAGAACATGTCTAACCAGACACATTAATTAAAAACATCTGTGTGGACTGGAATTTCAACAAGTCATTTAAATCTTAAGGTTTACCCCTCATTGGTAGCACTGTGAAAAAGGCCCATTAGATAGAGAATGAATTCCCAGTGATGTTTGTTGTGTGATTTTCTCATAATACATTTTCATATGACAGATCCCAAGCCCGCCCCTTTAATCTGTCCATCCTAGTTACTGTAAGTAACTAAGTTACTAAGGAAGACAGACAGTTGACAGAGTTTCTGTTATTGGAGGACATGCGAAAAGGGGTGGGGCTTTTGATCAGTCAATTGTACGTCAAAAAAATCACATTTCGTTTGTTTGGTTTGAACAACAACAGCTGGACCTCTTGATCATCATGTCTGCATGCTTTATTTGCATTAATTTGCTGCTACCTGATTGTCTGTCTGAGTGTGTCTGTGTTAACATGCTGTGTGTAGCTGTGTGTAAACTGTTAGTGAAAGTCACACACGCATGTTGGTGATGGTACAGCGCCCCTCTAAAAATCCCCTTTGTCCCTCCGTAGGGCGGGAGCTCAGATTTCCTCTCCAGAGGTGGTGCTCAAGCGCCTGCGGGCCCTGTCCCGGTACGGGCCCCTCTTTGCCCTGTCCTTCCTGGCCTTCTGGGTGGGCTGGGCCAGCCCGGGCCTGCAGTTTCTGCTGTGCCTGTGCCTGTATGACGGCTTCCTCACGGCCGTGGACCTCAACCACAACGCCCTGCTGGCCGACCTGGCCGTGTCGGCCAGCGACCGCACGCGCCTCAACTTCCACTGCTCGCTGTTCAGCGCCATGGGCTCGCTGTCCGTCTTCACGTCCTACAACTTCTGGGACAAGGAGGACTTCTTCTCCTTCCGCCTGTTCTGCGTAGCCCTGGCCGCCTTCTCCGTGCTGGGCTTCACCCTGGTGTCCCGGCTGCTACGACAACGGTTCTCCAACGAAGCCCGGCTACGTCAAGACGAGGCCCTGCTTCTCAAAGAGTAAGCGCCACGGAAAGGCTTGTAATATGTTAAAACTAATAGTAAGCTAATACACTTTTTGTTAATATCTCCCATCGCATTTCGCTTGCTTGCCATTCTCTGTGCGCGGTGAAAACATTTTCTGATATTTCTACACAGCCCTGGCTCCAAAATTTGGAACACCGCTCACAACAACAAGGCCGCTATGCTTCACAATGTGTTTCAATGTGTGGGGCGAGTGCTGCAGAGGGATATTGTTTTGATTTGAGCTTGAAGTTAGCAAGCACTCTCAATAATTTAATAGTGTAATTAATAGTTAATGTGTGCAGCACCCTTTGAGTGAGGACAACTACAAGAAAGCAAGACAGTACAGTAAACTGATTTAGCCACAAGCATCATGACCTAATTTAAGAATATACCACAGCTGATTCTGTCTTATTCTGTTCAATTCAATTTCTCTCTTTGTTTCCCTTAATCCCTTCTTGATCTTTTGGTATTGATCTTTGGCGGTATCCGTTTGTTCATACGTCATACCTTCCTAACATTTCACCGGGGTATACAGTATGACGGTATTTGTGTTGAGAAAAAGAAAAGATGGGTTGACTGTGTGAAGTGCCGACATATGTTCTGCTAAGATCCTGAATTAAGTATTTAAAATGTATTTCTTTCAAGCGAATAAATTGCTCAAGTATTGGATAGACAAAGTGTTTCTGAAACCAGGAATAGTCTGGTGAAGCTCACAAGGAGAGTTAAGTTGTAGTCTCTTGGTTAATGTTCAAGGCATATAAAGCCAATTATTGTCAATATGTCTGTTAATCACACAAACAGTTTGTTCATGTAGTTTTTTTTATATATAAATATAATATATATATAATATTCCAAAGCACTCTGGCATAATGCTTCTAAAGAAAAAGCTGACATGCCCACAAGATAAGAAATGGGCATAACAGGTTGTTTCTCTGTGAAAACAAACATGTTCTGTTATTATTACTGGACATTTTAACAGACCGGTTTTACATTTATCAGTTTTATTTTTATGTTATGTTAATTACCAGCTAACAGCAAAACATATGTGCACTACAATAGATCGCCTCAATACAGCATCATATAATGATAGAGAAAAAGGAGTGTCTACGTTAATTCAGCCAGCCTCATCTCCTCCTTGCTTCTCTCCTCTTCCAGGCTCAGTGTTGGCCATGCCCCGGTCACTCAGCAGGAAAAGCCTGTGACCATAGGCGAGTACCTCAGGCAGCTTTCTAAGCACAGGAACTTCATGTGGTTCGTGTCAATGAACCTTGTTCAGGTAAATATATTTGCCATTGCGATGTGTGTTGTAGTGTGAGGGCTGTACTTAAGGAGCTAAACTACGTATATGGTTGTAATGTATAATTATGTTATTTAACAGAAGCTAGGAAACTGCTACATTAATATTTTCTTTGCATCATAGCACTGTAGCTAGTCTCTGGTTCTGTAACAATCTTGCGTGAAGAGTTAAATGTGTTCTGGTGGTTTTGAGAGAGTGCATGATCCAGATGTCTCATACTAGTATCACACATAGTATTCTGTCTGCATCTTCACCAGATCCCTCTCATTTTGTCTCGGCTCCTCCTGTAGGTGTTCCACTGCCATTTCAACAGCAACTTCTTCCCCCTTTTCCTGGAACACCTGCTGTCTGACAGTATAACTGCCTCCACTGGGTCTCTCTTATTGGGTAAGGTCACTGTGTTTGTTGAAAGGGTGTCAAATGTACGACGCGTTACTGTATGTGTACTGTTTCGTGGTTGAAAGCACACACGCGTTAGTTGATTTAATATGGTGCCAGGCTTAGGACGCTCGTAAATACCAAGCTTAAGTTAAGGTTGACATTTAAACAGTGGCCTAATTAATGTAATGCGCCGCTGAACGTCAACAGTGTGCAATCGTTTTTGCTGTTTGTTCTATGTCCTCGCAGGGATCTCGTTTATTGCACCCCACCTGAACAACTTGTATTTCCTGACGCTGTGCCAGCGCTACGGGGTTTACCAAGTCATCCGCTGGCTCTTCATGCTTAAACTGGGCCTCAGCGCTGCCATGTTGTTGGCAGGCGCCGACCACATCTATCTGCTGTGCATCTTCGTTGCTAGGTATGACACGAATGCACCCACGTCACCATCGCCCATCTGATCTGTATAGGAACTTGTGTTCAACACGTGCGCAAGCTTCTCTAAAGATGGAACTATATCACTATGAGTTTGTTTGAATGTGGTAATGTGGTATCAGGCTGTCTATTCGCTAGTTGGTGTTGTGTAACGCAACTCTCCTCAACAATGACCAGCTGCTGCGAGTTTACAAGCTGTGAGTCTCCTGTTTTTCTGTCGCTCCCAGCAACCGGGTGTTTACCGAGGGCACGTGTAAGCTTCTGAACCTGGTCGTCTCCGACCTGGTGGACGAGGACTTTGTGTTGAATCGCCGCAGGCAGGCCACCTCCGCTCTCCTCTTTGGGATGGTGGCGTTGGTGACCAAGCCTGGCCAGACCTTCGCTCCGCTCATAGGCACCTGGCTGCTGTGTGTGTACACAGGTACAGATGGACCAACAAAATTCCAATGGTATTCAGTGTTCGTCGACAACGAAGCCTGGTCACGATAGGTCTTGTGCTGTTAAGAAGCTGTTGAAAAGTACAAATGGCTTTCTGGTTGAGATAACAGATATGACGTGCACAACAGGCTGAACCAGATCAAAGTAAAGATGTATGTGAACACTTTTGAAAGAGTAATGATCACGGTCATGTTTTTTTTTCCTCTCTCTCTCTTTCCTACTGGACGTTCTAGACATTTATAAAGCATTGTGTCAAGCTAAATACTCACAAAATGCAGATGCAAATTCATGTTTGGCTGCCATGCCTGAAATATCCCCTCAAGTTTAAGCTACCAGTATTCTCATTCCTGCAAATTATGTCTAATTGTGAAATTGTCTTTCCGCAGGTTTTGACGTCTTTGAACGCGAACCTGCTAAGGACCCTGGGGCAGCGGCAGCTGCTCTTGCCCCCGGCCCCGGCGTAGCGGGCCCGAGCCCGGGCCCGCTACGCCTGGGCTGTTTCTACATGCTGGTGTTTGTGCCTATCACGTGTGCCCTGCTGCAGCTGACGGCCTGGTCCCGCTTCACGCTTCACGGCCGCAAGCTCCAGGGCATCAAGGCCCAGAGGCAGGCGGCCCAGCACGGCCACCTCATCGATGTCAAGGCTATATGAGCCAACAGCAGGAGGAAGAGGAGGATGATGAACTCCTGGGATACTTTTAACAGGCGGCTCCGCAGACCACACTTCTCCGGGCCAGCCCGGTGTGACGCCAAATAAGACACTGCACCCTCTACCTGTCGGCATAGGTGTAGGCGTGCCGAACAAAACCCCAATAGACTAACTGTTCTATTTGGAATAAGACATGTCACTTTAAAACAAATTAGAACGAGATAAAAGAAACACGCCTTATTTTGATAATAAAAGACAGACTTATATTTTATATGTGAACTGATGACCAAAACAAGTAGAAGGATGGGGGGGGGGGGGTCACTTATTTAATACTGTTTACGCCATATGTTTTTAATGTATCTAGTTTTATATGGAATGCCCATGCATTTTGTGGACACTTGATTCTCATAGTATTAGTAAGAACTTGCACAAAACTGCCATTTTGTCCATTTGACATCAAACGTATGTTTTAGGATGTGTAGTGTTGATTTGGTATTCATGAATCAGATTAAAGGAGTGATAAGTGAGGTTGAACGTTTATTTGAACTAGTTATTTGAACTATCAAAACAAATACACCTATGCCCCGCCCCCACATTGAACGCCATTGCAAAGGTAATAGTGTGTGGTGCTGTCTGCACCACTTTGTATTCCTTTTTTAAAGAGCCAGGCAGTAGAAACACCATATTATTTCACGGCACACACATATAATGAACAGACCACTTTTTTATTTTTTATTAACTTAATTTAACTAAATTTGTTTGTTGTATTAAGATATAATCTCATATCCCTTTTTAAACTATTTTGTGGCTTCAGTCCACTTTATGTAACTAAACGTTGATAGCTGTGCCATGGAGTGATAAAGAATGTCCCTGTCATTCAAAGCATTCAATTCCTTCTGTTTTAAAGTATTACACATGGCTGAATAGGGAATATAATTTAGTCTTCAATATAAAAAGGTAAATTGGTCAAGTAGGCTACAGCATTAATATGTATGATAATATGACAGTTAGTGCCTGGATTGAGCATGTATAACCTTATAGAAAAGGGAGATGTAGATGACTGCATTGACACAGAATTCTTTTTTGGATAAAATTGGTGGTGATAACTAACATTGCCCATTTTAAAGTGTTACCTTATATTGCCATTTAAATTGCCTATCTTAAACAGGACAGTCAGACTTTGTTTACAAAGGGTTTGCACACTGCTGCATTATTTGTTATTGTATTAAACATTTGTGGAACTATTAAATGGACCCCGTTGTCAACCTGAAACATGTCTTGTCAGCTTTCCTATCAAAAAAGATTAGGGTATCTGAGGGGTAGCCATTGTCTACTCAAGTCTATAGTTTTTCTTTTTATCATTCTTTTTTTTTACTTAGGCCTATATGTTAGTAATATCACATTCTATGCAAACATAAAGGTGCATCTCAATAGATTTAAATATTGTGGAAAAGTTCAATCATTTCAGAAATCCAATTGACAAAGTGAAACTCTTATAGCCTACTTATGAGGGTTTTTATTAGCTGTAACGAGTAATCAGCAAATACAGACATGAACTATTTCACTTTATGAGTAATTCATTCAAAATGGCTCACTTCGTCAATTTAATTATTAGAATGACTAAGACCTATAGCCTAACTTTTCCACAATATTCAAATGTAGGCTGTATCTGATGTCTGTGATTATAACTTTTTTTTTTAATGAATGCGCACTGAAATATTATGTTGTATATTAAATGATTGTGAAGAATTTTTTATTTTCTCAACGAAGCGCGTATCATACTTTTATCTTTTAGTAGCATATGCCCACCTTTTTTAAACGAAGTGATGACTGCGCATGACGACGCTCTCCACGCAGCTTACTTTTAAATCAACCACTTTGCTTTAAATTAATGTTCCACATTTAAAAGCATATATTTTTTCGATGTGATTACATTGTATGTCCAGTCTCCCGAGCAAGGTAAAAAGGTTATGAGCTAATTATTTCCGTGAATGAAACAACTGTATATGTTCATGAATATGTAAAGTACCCATCATGCCTTTCGCGTGTTTTGATACCATCGTAATGTTCCATGTATTAATTCTCTATTATTCAAAGTCAAACATCGATACATTGGTTTAAATGAACAGAGAATGTTGATGGAGACTAAACGCCTGGCTTATGCGTAACAAAAACATGTACCGTTAAGATAAATGCTAGCACTGGAAATGACTCTTTCGCGGTTGCAGCACTTCTGTAGTACACTCTTGTTTCTCTTCAGATCGTATAAATCTTTCGCCTTTTACTAAAGATTTCCGTGGAGAGGAGCATTATGAGTATCAACTAATTTTTTGATGCCCTGCCTAACGGCGGGGCTTCCAACTTTGTTTAAAATTAACTCCTGTAGTTTATGTAGGTGCTAATACCTTTACTAGCAATTCAGCAAATAATTAAAATAGGAAATAGTAAAACAGCTTCTGTCTACTGGAGTACTACAGGAAGGTCCAAAGCTTGCTCGCTCGTGTGTAAATAATTCAAGATAGTCTATACCAAATTGGTGGACAAATATGATTCAGTATAACAATTTATTAACTCTATAAACTCGGAACATATTTTTAGTGTGGATACGCTTCATTCAACCATTCATTCAATTTAGCCCCGCATACACGTGACCCAACCATGACGCAAGGTCACCGAGGCATGCAAAAACACGTGACAGTGTTGACCAAACTTGGCCGAGGCTGCATGGTCAGTTATTTCAGTTCGAAACACATTTTCCTAGAGTTAGTAGCGCACTACGACATTGGCTACGGCGCTCAATGTTCACATACAACTACAAGTCATTTTGGCTGATGACTAGATAATCTAAATGAAAGGTAGGCTAATCTATATGACAGTTTTACCTACCTACCTACTACCTTTTTTAACTGACGTTTAGTATTAAACGTTCTTGAACTACTTTCGAAGATGTTCGCTACGTTTTAGGCGTGGCAAGTTGTTGCCAAGGTCTCTGGTGTTGCTCAGTAGCTGTAGAGAAGCTTAGCAGCATTATATTTGTAGCGTGTTAGGGTGTTTTATAAGTAGCCTGTGATATTTGTGACTGTGAGTATAACCTTTTTGTCATCATCACTATTTATCCTACTTATAGTACCAAATGACACTCGTTTCTATTTTAGGAGTACTGGTAGAATACGGGAGACACGGTGAGAGGTAGTTTAACCTATAACTTAACTCCACTGGGACATTTTAATCTCACCACCATGGATGTATTATAAGAGCTCACCATATGTGTAACAAGCACAGCATCCAATGCACATGACAACTGTTTAGGTTAAAAGGCTGGCTGTGAATTATGACAACTGAGGACGGTGCTCATACACCATCTTATTTAATCAAATGTATGATATTCTGATAGTATAGTAGTCATGTTGTGCATGTGTGTGAGCATTTGTTTTGGTTAGAGATGCTTGTGCGCCCAGTGTGACATCTAGTGGTAGAAAATCTAATCACTTAGCCAGAATATATACTCTTATATGCCTACAGTATATTTATAAATAGAGAAAATAGTTTAGCATATGTAAATAAGATGCCGTAGCATGACACAGATAGGCCTACAAAATCAACTTAAGACACCAAGTTAAAACAGACATCCCGTTTGTCACAACCACGGACAACCTTGTGTGTCATATCTCTTTTTCTCATGTGAACAGGAAATGATAGAGGAACAGAGGCAGGTGGATACAACATAGCACGATCACGCTCTGTTCTATACTACTAGACTGATAGAAAGAATGTTTTAGTAGACCTACATAAACTATACAAATATTTTGCTTTCCAATTTCCACTCAAAACTATGCAAGCTGAAGACTGGAAAATCCACTAGAACTGGACATACTTTTCAAACACAGCTGACTAATGTAAGGTATTATTCGTTTTTTCTTAATATTTCAGTTATGTTTAAAACATGTGAAATCATATTTTGCATTAATCAAAAGCATTTTATGTAAGTACACTAGTTCTATAATATATTGTAATATATTTCTTAATGTAAATGGACTGCATTTCTATAGCGATTTTCTAACCTTCCGGTCACTCAAAGCGCTGTACAGTATTGCCTCACGTTCACCCATCCACACACACACACACATGCACAGTGATTGCGGCTAAACAAGGTGTGACCATGATTTTATTATCATGGTTGAGAAAATATACTTTTTTAAATGTGTTAAAATCCATAGCTAAAAGTGGTATCTATAAGAACAATAGTAGAGAAACATCTTTAGTAATTAATTATTCTACATGTTCACAGTGAAATTCAGTAAATTCTGTTTCAGAGAAATGTGTAGTAATCAAATAACTGTATATTAGAGGAAGCTGAAATTACTGCTTGGTTTTAAGCACAAGGTTGCATCCTTCCTGTTTTGTGGTAAGATGTTTGTTTCAATTCATTTGTGTTGGAATCTTTGGCTGCAACAATATGATCAAATTATCAAACACAAAGTTTTCAGAAGCATGGATTTGTTTAATCCATATCTTGGAATAATATCAGCCATGCTATCAGACAATATTTTCAAATGGCCATTCTTTTGCAGCATGTTGTGGGCTCTAGTAGCCTTGTGATACCATCCTGATATCGCAAGCTTTAGTTTAACTTTGTCACAAGAATCAGTCTGGAAAGCCTATAAATCATTGGGAATGTGTCTGAGTACCAACTGAACTTGAGTTGAGCTACAGTGTATGTACGGTGTGGTTTAGGTGTGCGGCGTGGTTTAGGTTTGCTGACAGCAAAAACAACCAGATGGTTCACCCAATCAAATGCCAAGTATTTTTGTAAAGTGCCTGCCCTTTTCAAACAGATTCAACGGATAGCTCCCCAGATGGACTTGTGACTAACAATCCATCTGATATGTTAGGTTAGGGCTCTTGTGCTGACATTTAACTGTAGCATAATAGTCTTGTTGCACTAATGTAGCATACTATTCTTTGGGCGTGTGCGCTTAACAGTAATCACAAGAACATTTCATGACATAGGCCTACATTTTCAAAAGCAAATGATGTACTGTAAATCCACATTCTTAATATTTCTCTATTCCCAGCTTCAAGATGGTAACACTGTGACCATGACTGCCCACTAGCACAGAGGTCGAGGAGGTGGGGCTGGAATATGGAGCTTGTATCGGTGAAGTACGAATACGAGTATGTTGACAGAGACGGTTGCTGCGTATCTATCAAGCCTAATGAACGCTACATCCTCATCTCCAAAAGCAACAAGGACTGGTGGCATGTCTGCAAGGACCAACACACCAAGCCCTTCTACATTCCAGCGCAGTATGTGAGAGAGGTAGCGTCCGACCACGGGAAACTTGACCCTGACATGTCCAGCGTGTCGCCGCCTAACAGGGACAAGGACAACAAACCGACCATACGACCAGACAGAGTAACCTCCAAGGACAGTAAACATGATCGCCCAAAGGATCGTCAGCCTTCCGATTGTACATACACATGTGTTGACAGAGAGGCCCATACCAGGGCCATAGACATCCCAAAACATTCAAAGAAACACAGGATGACAACAAGCACTTCTAAATCTGCAAACACTGAGACCCTACAGGAACATACAGTCAAGAGTAGAAGTGGAAACATCAAATCGCTAACCGCCACTCCGATATTGAATGATCAAATGGAAGTGTCAGGAATGCGTCAGCAGATGGAAGCATTAGACAAAGACAGCTTAGATGCATACAGTATCTCAAACATCTATGAGACCATGCCAGACTTTGAAAGCCGTGAAATTGACATATATAACAGATTTTCGAGTGAGGATGGTTTAAATAACTGGCAAGAAGAGCATATTCGGTATCCAGATGAAGATTTGTCTAATTGTACACATTTCTTTCCCGATTACCAGGTAAGATTTTAAATAGTATTTAATCGTAGATGTCTTAATATGTGTTTGCCACAAGGGGGTGCAATTCACATTACAATTTAATTAACACGTTTTATATTTAGGTCTATAAAATAATGTTACCTTGGACCCATATACATCAATACCTAGTCAACCATGTACACATATTTTCTCTTCAGGTATCTGTACCATATGGTGCTACCATACAGGGTGTTTGTAAATTATTTTTATATTTTTTTAAGAAAATCTAATTTTAAACAAAATTGATAGGGATGAATAATTAGTGTGAATGAGATCACTGCAGGGGCCTACTGTATATCACTTCATAGTGTAGTGCATAGTCATTTTGATTAATGTTTCATTCGTGTTTGAGTCTAAGTCTTTTGGGACATTCAGAGAAGGTCCCACATTTGGAGTCCCGCAATGGCCGAGTTCAGAGTATCTGCCAGCTAATCAACATATGAATGCCTACCGTCCCTTTATGTAGGCCTATGCCATTTCAACTGGCAAGGGGGTGCCCCTTGAATACTTCAGTAGCAGCTGATTCAGGATCCCGCCGCCTTAGTCGGCGAAAGTACTTGAGGGTGTGAAATATTTTAATTCTTACACTTTTACCACTAATTTGAACTTACATTTAAGTTATTTAACGTATTGACGAGATACGCATATACACTGTATTTATTCCTTCGTCGCGTAGGTTCGTTCTAGGTTGGATTTAGAGCGACGTTGAACAAGTACAACAAAAAGTGTCGTGGGATTGCAGGAGCGCCCCTTTCGCTCATTTTTGAAGGCAAGAAGAAAACTGTACGTTGTTGTAACGCCAAAACAGGTTACAAACAGGTTGTGTCGGCTGGCTGGTAAGGAAAGGAAGGAGTTAATCAGAAACTTAGAGGGCCACTCCCAAAACTGCAGCTTCCAGCTGCTACCAAGTTGCCCGAACACCGATGACGTTACTGGGAATTATTATTACACCGCAAAAGAGACGATGAAACGTTTTCAAAGATATAGTTAATCTGTTTTCCTCCTTTTGGATATATTTATCGTAACACAGACAGATTTCACCATGGTCCCTCACCTGTTACAAGGTAAAGTGACGCAATTATGAGTAGACTACGCCGCGAATCAAGCCTTTCTCTGGACTACGATTTAGCTTTGGCTTATTATTGTGGTATCATTTTCATCACGACTACCAAAGTATTGTATGTGCATTATGCTATAAAACTGTAGTACATCAGCTATTGTTATTTATGGTTATTGTTTAACAACAGGGTAATACACTATCATAGCCTACATACGATTATGACTCATAACATATGTGTATGCGTTCGTGTTCGCATCTTCCTTTCATTGGCTGGACAAAATATGGGAATGGCTATGCGACGCAATTCGTTGTCGCCCCCCAGCCCCCGTTCCCCCATCAATTGACGATAGTCTCAATTGTGATAAGCTTGGTTTGGCCTAACTCGAAAGAAATAGGGCTTGCTTGATTTTGTGTCAACGCGTGCACGGGCATGCATGTTGCAGATCCAGCAATTAACCCAAATATCACTAATGTCACAAATATAACTAATTATTCAAATCATGTGTAAGGTTGTAAGATCGTCTGCTGCCAGCATGTTGCAGTATTTGTGTTCAGCACTTAACTAAAGTAAATAGTTTTAATCCTCCCCTAAACGTTTGCAAAAATGTATTTAGTATTCTGGCATTTAAAATATGGCAACTAGAAAAATGACTCAGACACAGCATTTGTACGGTTTATGAGTCCATTCTAATACCTGTCAGGGGCTCCATTGTATTCCACACAATAAACCAATACTGTTTATATTATTTTATCTCATACCCATTTTTGTTATTCAGTCTTATACTGTAGGGATCTGGAAAAGGTTGTGTGGATCCCTGAAGATTCTCAACAGTACCTTTATTTACAGTGGTAGCTGACATTTTTGCAGTGGTGACAAAATACATGCCAGGAAACTGCTCCAACAGGTAGTGTGAGCAAGCCTCTCTGTAGCAGGTAGTGTGAGCAAGCCTCTCTGTAGCAGGTAGTGTGAGCAAGCCTCTCTGTGGCAGGTAGTGTGAGCAAGCCTCTCTGTGGCAGGTAGTGTGAGCAAGCCT